>DWMZ01000259.1:0-27493 GCA_018249855.1 Eueides tales michaeli | reverse complement strand
CATAAAAGCAAGGCTGAAATTGTAATGAAACAATAAAATTGTGTGAATTGTAACTTTCTTTCTTTTAACCCTCGCCGTTCACAGCTTTCTTGATAACTTTCTATGAATAAAGATGCGGTCTCGTGCGTTTGCTTGACACTAATATATTTCTGTTAGATGAACTCGTCAAGGTCGTTTTCGTCGACTTTGTGTCACTTTATTTGATTTATGATAGAAATATATCCATTTTGTTCTCTAATATAGCATTTCTAGTATAAAATGATGTGTAACGAGTTGTAAATTATAATGTACATACCATGTTAAAGAAGTTTTTTTTTGATTACAAATAATTTATTTTCTAATAATTCATGTTATAAAAGTGACGGAACGACGAATAATTTATTTTCATTTTCCTGCTCTAAATAAAATCAAACCACGGCGTTTAGTTCCGCGCAAAAAACGAAGAACGGAATATCTTAACATTAGGATCTTATCTGCCTTTAGTATGCGAAAAAGAGAAAAGTGTAAAGATACTTCTTCTACCTCTTAAAGCATCCGTTAACTAACAAAATACATTTTAGAAATAAATGTTTATAAAAACATTCACAAACGCCTCGACCACCGGCTCGATTCCCACTCGTAATGAAATATTTAATATTTTCAATTCCTCGTTCTGGTAACGAGGTAAAACAAACCGTTGTATTCCGCTGTGAATGAATAATAATACCTAATAAAAAACTATAAAACTAAAAACCTGAAACTGACAAACATCTATAAAATACAGTAGCAATGGAAATAGTAGCGTAAATTTGTAACACTGGTTCAGATTTGACGCCGTGCACCGTGTAACCCTCAACATCAGCTTATGTACGGTCTAACGAGATTCGTACGTTCTTGAATTAACCGTCCATGTTATTTGATATCTCTAAAATTTTGAGAAATTTTAAGATATTCAGGCGGATTTTAATTTTGAATGTTACAACACATTTTTTTAGAGTTTTTATACATTATTTCATTTTTTTTTGTAACTGCTAAACACAGTTACACAGTTATTATTTTGTATTCATTTGTGTGTCTAACCACTAGGGTCTTAAGTTCTCTCTGCCTACCTTGCTATGTGCGGGATACAGCGTGAAGGTGAATAAGAATACTTCAACTTGTATCATTACATATACAATATAATATGAGTATAAAGTTTGTATACCTCATCTCAATGGGATGGATAAATACAGATAATGATAAGCCTAAATTCTACCAATTCACAATGCATACTACGTATATCACATAATTTTTTATGGTACACTGCGAGTCCCAATTTCAAAATACACACAAATGTACTTTGATTTTTAGTTTAGAAACATTTTACTGATAATTTTTCTTACAAGCTTTTTTTTTTATGGAGCTACATACTGTACCTTGCTTCGGGTCAGACAGAGGCGACTTGGACACCTAGTGTTAAGACACTCTGTTCCGTATCTCAGTTTTTGCCGAATTTAAGGCATAGCATTTAGATTGGCAGAATTTGGCTTACCAAAGCGAAGATATGTATATATTTAATATTTCATTTTCTAAGTGGGGATTGAATCCACACCTCACAAGTGGGGAATGAACGAAAGAAAACCTTACTAAATGTTTTCCGTAGCAGGATACATTGTTAGCTAATAATTAACGTGAACTGTGTACCGTTTTAAGTACATACATAAATTGCGGTGTTAACACTAACGGTTGTTTGCGGAAGCATCTCGCTAGCATGGAAACTTGCATCTATAATATGAACTCGCGCTGAAGCTATTTTTTATAGATTATGTAAAACTTTAAAGTTAAAATTGTAATAAAACTTTGTTAGAAAGCAATCAAATGTAAAAAAAGTATTTACAAAAATGACATTTAGTAGGGACTAGTTTTACATAAACTGTCAAAATTTAGTTTGATATATATTTATATTGGTATAGATTATTTATAATTAAATTCCGTCCCTAAACACGCAACGCTTCAAATTCTGCGTGAAGTAGCGAACGAAACGGGTTATCGTAACACTAGGTTGCCTTTGGCTATCCTGCCATGTGCGGGATATAGCGTGAAGCTGACGGAGAAATATTGATTTGTAGAGCAATTGAGAAAAGTTAATTTGTAGAGAAATTATTAATTATTAAAGCAATATATTTCCCATGATTTACTTATGGTTATATTAATTTAAACTAATGCTAATATATCAATGGATAAATGGCATGTTGAATAATGCGAACGTAAATACATAATGCGTACAATTATGTGGGTGAAATTATGTCGAAATATTTTGCATGCAAAGAACAGTTTTATAGTGACATTAGGAGATACATTAGGAGTTTAATTCTTTCCTTCTTTCAATATAATTAACCTCATTGTGCCTTTATGTTTTGATGCATTCTTCGTTCCAAATAGTTTAAGATTTCACTATGTATGAAGTCTAGAAGAAATATAGATTGTATAGTGAAATTAATTTTTAATCCTGGTAAAGTTAAAATTAGGTATCCAAGTTATATACATCTTAAAAAGTTGTGCTGACTTTATTTGCGTGATGCGTAAAATTTTGTCTTAGTATTTTTTAAGCAACTAACAGGTAATTTTTTATTGCGTTCTACGCCACGCAGTTTTGTATACGTTTCTTTAGCTATTTAATATATCCTACACATATCTGGGTAGGCTGAGGGAGTCTGGGAATCTAGTGTAGATGAGTAAATAAATGAAAATAATAAATAGTTTATTCCTCCGAGTTGGGATCGAACCCCAATCCTACTTACAGATACACCTTTATGCCAAGGGGCCACGGCGGCCCCCACAAAAGTTTTAAGATTTTGCAATTTTTTAAGACTACAATTTATGTGACTTTTCCTTATTTTGAAACTTATAAGCAATTTAATGTTACAGCAACATTTATTTGACTATAAATACTTCGGAATAGCTTGAAATATCTTTGATTTGAATATATAAATCTCATCTCATTACAAAGCCATGGACGATAGGCAGGTTGATCGTTACTAAAGTTGAAACTAACAAAATATGATAGCAATTCTACCTGTCCTAGAGCTTTGACGGTAAACTTAATAAAACTTTGAATACGAATACAAACTTTGTATGAAAGACATCGAGTTTATGAACCAACAATGCAGCAAATGAAATTGGTATTCGTAGAAATTTTTGATCATTTTCCCTTGTCCAATATTAGCGTGCGTGCTACCTTCCTGTTTTATTTATTGTCATATTTAACTATTGTAGTAGTAGTAACTACATGTAGTTTTAAAAATATTTTATTTGAATTGAATCAAAGTATCATATATATAGTATTAATGATATTAGATTTCATGAATTTTGTCGCCATCGTGATACTATAAAAACGTATTTAATTGTGCGCAAGGACTATAAGTTCGAATTCCATTTTTGCACATTACTACAGGGTGTGTGTCCCTGTGTTCTATGTTCATCTATTAGATACATGTCACCTTAAAATAAATTAGTAACTTAGCACTGATACTAAGGTTTCTTAAGGCCGGTGTTATCTACCAGAAAAGCAATAAATTTTTTGCGTTACTACCGTCAGCTAGTGCATGGATTATTATTGTCTACTCGATTAGTTGTAAGGGAATTTGATGGAGAAACAGAAACAAATATAAGCAATCCCTGTCTGTGATATAGTCAGATTATTATTTGAAACTTAAATCGTAACCGGTTGAACTGAACTACTACAAAACTAATAATTAATTTATATTTAAATTTCTTTACTAAAAATATCTTTAATTTATTTTTAAATTTTCATACATTTGTTATGCTAAGGTTTTCTGTCGTATATGTTTTATTAAAATAATCTAAATATACGAAAAATTTATTATTATCCAAAAGAAAATTTTGTAAATCTATTAGCAACCATATTTCTTTACTTTGTTGCAAGACAGATGATGTCGAACTTCCATTTTTCTTAACGTCAGTCGAAGACCGTCCGTAAAAAGTTGATCGATGCGTCCAAAACACAAACACCTGCTTAACGTTCTTTTACACGTTCACTTTTTAGCGAGTAATTATCACATTGTTCTTCTTAATATGTGTGTTACATTTTTTCTATTTTTTTCTTATATAAAGTTAAAAAGAATTTTGTAAAGAATAAGTTTATTTTAAATTATTTTTTAAAGATTTCCAACTTATTGATGAGCGATGGTAAAAAATTATGTAATCATTTTGAACTATATTTTTTTACGCTGTATACAGAAGGATAGGTAAATTGAACGTGGGTGTCTAGTATTAAAATGTGATCTTAGTAGTTATGTGATCCGAAAAACTGATTATATAATTACAATGTCAACTTTCGTTCCGTAGTTAAACTCAACATCACAATAATTATTGTTTACATATTATTTAATTAACTCTATGAGAAGAAAAAAAAGTAATTATAGGAAATAAATATATAAATTGAAATATATTAAATAAAATTGAAATGTCGCACATCTATTACTTTTTATTACTTCTGTTGATGCCCAGGGGTACAAGCGTGTGACTGTAAATTCGACAGATTTCAATATTTTTAAATTCAATAGTCAATGCTTCCATTTCTTCACTCTGATAACAAGACAAAACGCAGCGTTAAATTACGCTACTCAACACAGAATGCCTCAACTTTAGCAGAAAGTGGGAAACGGAACGGAATATGTTAACGCTGGGTTCCCAAGTTCTCTCTAGCTACCTATAAATAATTATAAGATACTGAATATAACAATGTACTCTATATGATATATTATGTAGATAGTAACGATTGAGATAGAAAGATTCGTTAAATTTGCAATGGAATGAAGCTTTCAACCGGATATTTCAAATCGAATTGAGTCTTCGGATAATCCTTCTCAATCTACTGTCTATTGTATGCGAAATTGTACTTTTGTTATTATATTGGCTCGTATTTGAGATAATGTATAATCATTATTATAGTTAAGGGCTATTATTGGAGATTAAGCAGAAGATTTTCTATTTTTGTATTATTTGTAGAAGTACTGTGTCGAAAATTACCTTTAATAAATATGTAAATTTGTCAGATACTTAATGAGCAATTTTTTTCTATTTTCCGTCTTCTTATGTGATTAATTTGTGTGTGATTTGGATTCGTTAATAATATTAAAATAATATATATTAGGTTTATATTTGTTAAACAGCTAATCTTTGTGGATAGCTACTGTCTTATAACGATTGACAATAAAAAATATAGAAAACTTATACATTTATTCGAGGTGAGTACAAGCGTTATGTCAACTCTCCGTATAATAAATTTAATAACGAGCTGAAGTATCTAATTACGATATTATTTTAATTTATTTTTATAGAAATATTCATAATTTTTAGATAACGTAAGAAAAAATATTTTATCATCCTTTCTGCAAATATATAAACATACGTACCCGCAATATGAGTCAAGTGTACGCGTTCCGGCTTTTGTTAGTTTTTTAACGTTTTCTCCAAACTAAAAAAGATACTGAGATTTAACAAATAATAAAGGTTTTTTTTAAAATATTATACTTTAATATCCCTAATTGCTTTAAAGGTAAGACAGGGCCTAATTGACCCGAACGACTCCATAAAAATTCTTTTGACTATAACTAATTCACCTAAAATTTTAAATTCATTCCAATATTACTTCAGCCGTTCTCAACCAAAGATTAATATTATTTCTTGGAATATTATTTCTTGAAATGCATTCCACCTTTACTTATTTGATTTGGGTAAGCATTTTCAACTACTATGGGGTATCTATAGCGATTTAGGGGCACTTTAAAGAATTCAATTGTACAGAACAGACAGAAATCCTATCAAAAATAGTTTTTTTGAGGTATACATAATTTAAGTTTTATTACGAGACATTAAATTATGGTACGTTATTATGTTCTATGTCAATATATCAACGGGATATTATTATTGGGCGCATTATAGAGGGCCGGATGTACTCGTACTATAAAATATATTGTGTTAATCTTTCCATCAAAATAAGTTATTTTCTGTATAT
Organism: Eueides tales michaeli; assembly: GCA_018249855.1. Lineage (NCBI taxonomy): Eukaryota > Metazoa > Arthropoda > Insecta > Lepidoptera > Nymphalidae > Eueides > Eueides tales. The sequence continues at coordinate 21,495 of DWMZ01000259.1, read as the reverse complement.
CTTAAGTTTAGTTATTTTTTTTAATAAATAATTATAATTTTAATAATATTTATAGCTTCGTTTGCGTGATTTTCTCAAAATTTCAATGCGTGCTACGCTGCGTAGTTACCTACCTTTCGACAACGGTTAGTTAGTCCAGTTAGTAAAGGTAAAGTTATATGTATATACGTTTTTTGGCTGTTCAATATATTCTGCACATAGCACGGGAGGCTGAGGGAACCTGGGAATCTAGTGTTAAAATACTCCATGTAGTAGAAGTATAGTTTTTATCAGGTTGAGTAATTAAAAGAAATTATAGGGTAAACGTAAGATAATTTACACATTATTTGTATCACTTATTTGCACATTTAATTGTTACCATTAAATTACATCGGGCGTTTGGCTTGAACACTCCGTTCTTATTAAGTCACGTCTATTTTCCACTTTTCATCCAATTCTTGAGGCTAAGCCAGGAAATGAAAATAATGAATAGTTTATTCCTCCGAGTTGGGATCGAACCCCAATCCTACTTACAGATACACCTTTATGCCAAGGGGCCACGGCGGCCCCTACAAAAGTTTTAAGATTTTGCAATTTTTTAAGACTACAATTTATGTGACTTTTCCTTGTTTTAAAACTTATAAGCAATTTAATGTTACAGCAACATTTCTTTGACTATAAATACTTCGGAATAGCCTGAAATATATTTGATTTGAATATATAAATCTCATCTCATTACAAAATCATGGACGATAGGCAGTTGATCGTTAGTAAAATTGAAACTAACAAAATATGATAGCAATTCCACCTGTTCCTGTTGAGCTTTGACGGCAAACTTAGTAAAGCTTTGAATGCGAATACAAACTTTGTATGAAAGACATCAAGTTTATGAACCAACAATGCAGCAAATGAAATTGGTATTCGTAGAAATTTTTGATCATTTCTTTTTTTATTATGTTTTATTTATTATAATATTTTACTATGGTAGCATGCAATTTTTATAATACTTTATTTTAATTGAAGCGAAAACTACAGAGTATTTAAGATATGTATTTTGACGCCATGGTGATCCAATAAAAAGTATTCAACTGCACGTAAGTACTATAAGTACCAATCCAATTTAAGCAAATTATTACAGGGACTTCCCTGTGATCTTTACATTCATCTATTTGATAAATGATTCCTGATATCGATATAAATTAGTGACTTAGGACCGCCTAAGGTTACTTAAGGCCGGTATCACCACTTGCTAATATAGTACCGGGTAGTATTATCTGCCAGATAAGCAATATATTTTTTTCGTTTCTTCCGTCATCTAGTGCATGGATGATTATTGTCTTCTCGATTAGTAGACAATAATCATCCATGCACTAGAATTTGTAGTAGAATTTGATGGAGAATGAGAAACAAATATAATCTGTGATATAGTCAGATTACTATCTGAAACGTTATTCGTAACCGGTTGAACTGAACTACTACAAAACTAATAATTAATTCATATTTAAATTTCTTTATAAAGAATATCTTTAACTTATTTTTAAATTTTTATACATTTAAAATGCTAAATTTTGCTGTCGTATATGTTTTAGTAAAAAATCGAAATAACGAAAAATGTATTATTATACAAAAGAGTTTTTTGTAAATCTATAATATATTTCTTTACTTTGTTGCAAGACAGATGATGTCGAACTTCCATTTTTCTTAATGTCAGTCGAAGACCCTAAAAAGTGGATCGATGTGTTCAAAACACAAACACCTGCTTAAAGTTATTTTACATGTTCACTTTTTTAGCGAGTAATTATCACATTATTCTTCTTAATATGTGTGTTATATTTCTTAAAATATTTTTTTTTATAAGTGAAATAGAAAATATTCTGGTACCAAGCGATGTATAATTGCTGGCATGTAAGCTTTCACAGGATACAACTTATTTGCATGTTCATAAATACTGATATAGAAACTGCATAAAAATCGCAAATTGAGCCTAAAATTAAAAGTAGTATTTTTTGTATCGATACCATCACTTTGATAATATTTTTTTACTGTTGAGATTCTTAAATATGAATGTATTATGAATAAATATTTGAGAGAAAAACAAACATTTAATCGAGATTATAGTTACATGCTGTCCCACATATAACAGAATATATAGAGGGATCTTGTGTTGAGACACTCAGAACTAATTTTCGGTGATACATTTTATGTAGGATGATGGAAGTCGACGCCGCACTCTATGTTAAATATAAAATTTATATATTTAAGTTATTGATTATATGCTACTAAATATAAAATATATAATAATAAGTAACGTTGTTAGTAAATTACCCTAAAAATTAAAACATCACTGGAAAGAGTCTTCGCATTTAAACTAAAGCCTTGCTTACTATCATAGGATAGTATATAGTAGACGTAACAAGGCAAAGCACGGCGTTGCTCTCTGTGGGAAAGTGCGAAATGACACATAAAGTGTTAACACGCGTTCTTATTTTAACTCTGCCTGACAACTTCAAATTGATATGAAATGTTTAAATTTTTTACCATTAATAATAATAAAACATATTCCTATGGATCTATCTTGAGCGTAATTTGTGGTTCTTTAATAGCTTGGATTTTATGGTAATTACTTTGAATTTTTGCTTCTCAGGCTTCAAAATAATCTACCTAAAAATACTTAGTTTTTGTTTTATTTCGTAGAATTGGATACAAACATAGACGCTACTAATAAACTTGGTGCCTCTAATCAATATATTGTCTTAATTAAAGTAAAATAAATAGTTTAGTTGTGTTAATAAAAAAAAGAAAAAATTTAAAAAAATATTACTATTATCCTTACCGCAAATACCCGCAATACGGGGAAAGCCTATGCATTTCGTCTTTTATGAATAATCATATTTTTCTAAAAAACTAATGAAACATAATAAGACGTACAGAATAATAACTTCTTACAAAGCTAATTACAAAATCATACTTTTATTACCCAGCTCTCACTAGTTTATAGGACAGTGATGCTTTAAAGGTAAAATTCGCCTACTTGACCAAAACGACAATACAGACAAATTCTTACGACTTAAGTCAATTCACCCAAATTCTAAAGTTCATTCAAATATTGTTTCACGACGGCGAACCAAAGGTCAACATTATTTTTTTGGAAGGGTTTCTAGGCCTTCACTTATTTGAGTTGGGTAAGCATTTCTAACATGCTTAACAGGCTATGGGGTATCTATAGCGATTATGGGACACGTTATTGAATTCCATTGTAGAGAACAAACAGATATGTAAATATAAGTTGTATTATGAAACATGAAATTATTATAAGTTATTATGTTTTATGTTATTATGTAAAGTTCATATATGTATTAGAAATAATATTATTAATTTAAATCAAAGTAAAACTGATAAATCTTTTCTCCTTATTTAAAGATTTAAACGAACAGTTTTGTCTTAGTCATTTTTATCGTTTCTTTATTGTATCTTTAAGTATTTAGCTTTTTTTAGACAAAAATAACATCCACTCATCTAATTTTTCGAAAATTCTAAGTTTGTTTATACTTATCCTAAAAATACATTATAAGCGGCAGAAACTTCCTTATGTATGTTTTATTTACTCTGTAGCTTCATGTATTCATGAAGTGAACAATGTCTAGTCTATATTACACATAAAAGTGTTAGAACGATGCCAACATCAAGCAATGATCATTTTACTTTACAGCAAATAGTAAAAGATCCTCCAATCAAACTAACGCAGTTTCATCGTATAATTTAGACCGCATATAACAAGACCTCGTTACCTTGTCTTTTGTAATTTCACTAAAAGGGACCACGTTGGGCCGAGTGAACATTTATATGTTAATTGTGATTTCACGCAAGTATGAACTTGAAATAACACACATTGAGAATAAGCAAAAAAAATTGTAGTCATGTGTTTACATGGGTATATAGGATTTGTTGCAATGACCGGTTTTTTTTGGTTTTTTCCTTTGAACTCATTTACCGAAACACAGGTTTTCATGAGTTGCATATTTTTAATAGGACCAAGATAAATTTGCCTTGGCTTTTTAATTTTAATATTAGGTAAAATTGTAAGTACTGTGTTATCGTTTGTTGTTTATGTTATATATGTGAAATAATTTGAATTACAATTAATTAAATTGTATTTTAAATATATTTCATTTTATTGAGTGCGTAATGATTACAAAGTCGATAGACCTAAACCAAATAAGAAAAAATATATTACGTTCATAGATAATTTAGATATTATACAATACTTGAAAATATAAATCTAAACAATACCTAAATACACTAGCGGTATAGTTTATAATATAAATATATGTATCAGTTTCCGAGTAATTTTAAAGCGCCACTTCGTGTACTGCATATTGGATTGACAAGGGAAAATTATTCTTTCCATATGTCATGGATATTTATTAATTTCAAGATATGTAACTGCACGCTGTATCCTGCACATGGTGGGTAGGGGGAACTAGGAACCTAGTAACTATTGATGACTACATCAAGTGTTAAGACACTCCGTTCCGTTCCTCGCTTTCCGAATTTGAGGCATTGCGTTTTTAGGGGCGGAACTCAACAAGGCAAGGAATATTAGTGTCAAAAGACTCCACTACTCATTTTGAAAAAAAATCCCAAAAAGGAGAATCATGTTTTGGATTAGAAAAACTTAACTTATCTCGCGCTTGTTTTATGTTTATATAGAAATATGAAATATTTTTAACAAGTTTTTGCTTTTAATTTATACACCATCACATAAGATGAATGAGTATATTTAATGTAAAAAGTACAGAAACATATTATTTTTTTAATATTTTCATATAAGTATGGAATATATGTAGGACTGCACCTGTATAAGATGGTAGTGTTTTCTGTCCCCATACAAAATAATGATTTATTATTATCTCTGTCAGAGCGATATTAGAAAAATATACGATGTTTAGTCCGCAATAATGTCTCAAAATTGGGTACATCTTTTCCACTTATCAAAACACGAAGTGTCTTAATGCTAAGATATATTAGCCTACCCAGCCATATGCGCTTTTATATCGAACGAAACTGAAAAGAACATTATTTTATAATTATATTGTTTAAGAGAGGTAACAGAGGGTGGAGGAGTCCTCGGTTGACCTTTGAAAACACAGTACCTATAACACTGGACCATGAGGATCCCCCGGAGGGCTTGTATGAAGAAGTTGACGACTGTGGACAAGGCGAAAAAGGTATACCGAGACCGTAGCGTTTACCGCTCCATTCTCTCTGCCTACCCCGCTGGGTATATAGCGTGAAGTTAAAAAAAATATTGTGTTAATTTGATTACTAATTATTTAAATAAAAATATCCATTTGTGATATTTTTTTCCAGTTGCACGCTGTGACCTGCGTGTGGTAGGGTATACAGAGGAAACTTAGAAGCCTACTGTTAGGACACTCCGTTTTGCTCCCCACTTTCCGGCAAATTTCGAGGCATTGTTTGTTGTTTGTTGAGTGGCGAATAATCATACCAGAGAGAAGAAGTAAAATATTAAATATTTTATTACCTCGAGTGAGAACGGAATCCGCAATCTCTAACCTTTAGAGTGGCACGGTTATGGATTCGAATGCCAATCGAGACAATGAAATATTTAAATATTCTGTTAGTTAAATCAATACTTTATTTTTGTTCTTTTCAAAAATTGTGCTACTTGCAAAATCGTTATCATATTTAAATATGAAATATTCATTTTCTTCGCTCTAGTAACAAGGCAAAGCGCGGCGTTGAGTTTCGCCGCTCAATACGCAATGCCTCAAATTCCACGGAAAGTGGGAAATGGCATGTAATGTCTGAATATTAATAATTCCCAATTTCCATTTGCCTTTCCTGCCACGTGCGTTATACAGCGTGAAGCTGAATGTTTAAAATACTTTTTGTTGTTAAATTATATTTTTTTCTTCTTTTCAAAAACTGTGTTATTGGCAAAATCATTATCGAATGGTAAATAAATTCATTAATATTAATAAAACATATATTCCTATTGAACGGATATGGATGTGCATAATTTGTGGTTGATCAATAGTTTGGGTTTCGTAGTTATTACCTAGAATTCTTGTTTCTCGGGGAAATTTTGTTCCTTAAAATATTTAGTTTTAGATATATAATGTCACTGTGCCTCTCATCAATATAATATTTTAATAAAAGTAAAATAAATTGTTTCATTGTATTAACAATCATAAAGTGACAGAGATGAGAAATTCAAATTAAATATTTGACGTTTTCTTTTCTTTGTTCTGGTAATAAGAGAAAGCGCAGCGTTGAGTTCTGTCACTTCACACTCAATGCCTCAATATCACAGAAAGTGGGGAAATAAATTTAAAAAGTGAAAGATATTTAATTTTGTTACTACTTATCCTTACCGCAAAGGCATATTTACCCGCAATACGTAGCAAGCGTACGCATTTTGCTTTTTATGGACGTTTACATATATCTCTAAAAAACTAGGAAATATAATAAGATGTACAGATATATAAATACTTCTTACAAAAACATACTTCTATTTCCATAATATCACTATCTTATTGCACAGCTACAACACTGCTTTAATAGGAAAAATTCGCTTTCTTAACCAGAGCGACTATACAAATAATTTTTTACGATATAAGCCAATTCATCCGAAGTCTAAAGTTCATTAAAATATTACCTCAGCCGTCGTGAACCAAAGGTCAACATTATTTCTTGGAAGGCCTTGGAAGGACTTATTTGAGTTGGTTAAGCATTTCCAACATGCTTAACAGGCTATGGGATATCTATAGATATAATGGGGCACATTATTGAATTCCATTGTTCTGCAGAAATAGATATTCCATCAAGTAATAGTTTATTAAGGTAATGTAAATTTAAGTTGTATCATAAAACATTGATTTAATATAATTTATTATATTCTATGTTAATATATATGTATAAGAAACATTATAGAAGTCATGAAAATAAAAAAATATAAATATTTTGTCCCCTTTTTAAGCCTTAACAAAACAGTTTTGTTTTAGTTTTTTTTTATTTCTTTATTGTATTATTTGTGTATTTAGTTTTTTAGAGAATAACAATAACCTTCAATGTTGTAATCTATTCCTAATCGGCTACGTTTTTGAAAATTCTATCTGTGTATAGTTTTTTTTTTAGGTTCACTTTGTATCCCGCACAAGGCAGGGTAGGCAGAGGGAACCCGGAAACCTAGTGTAAAGACATTCCGTTCCACTTCCGTATCCCACTTGTGTATAGTTAGTTTATTCTTATCTGTAAAATATAATTTGTGTGTAACTCCGTAGCTTCACGTATCAATGAATTGAACACTGTATAGTCCTTATATATTACAAATAAAGTCGTCAGAACAATGCTAAAATCAAGCATTGATCATTTTACTTTACAGCAAATAGTAAAAGGTCCTCCAATCAAACTAACTTAGTTTCATCGTACAATTTAGACCGCTTATAAAAAGACCTCGTTACCTTGTCTTTTGTAATTTCACTAAAAGGGACCACGTCGGGTCGAGTGAACATTTATATGTTAATTGTGATTTCACGCGAGTATGAACTTAAAATGACACACATCGAGAATTAACCAAAAAGTTTGTAGTCACGTGTTTATAGGAGTATAAAATGTTTGTTGCAGTAATGGGATTTTTTATGATTTGTCGTTTAGCGAAAGACTGATTTTTATGAGTAGCATATTTTTTATAAGACCAAGATAAATTTACGCTGGCGTTATAATTTTAATATTAGATAAAATTGTATTGAAGCCTGTCGTGACGCAGAAATACAAGCGTGTGATCTTAAACGCAAAAGGTCATGGGTTTGTTCTTCACTAGAGGAAATGGGATATTTAATATTTTCAAAGTTAATATCTGCTCGCTCTGGTAACAAGACAAAGCGCGTTGTTGAATCCCGCCATTTTGCACGCAATGCCTAAATTTCGCGCAAAGTGGTGAACGGAAAGGAGTAAGTTAATACTAGGTTCCTAAGTTCCCTTTGTTTACATGTGTGAGGCACAACGTGAAGATAACACGAAAAAAAAAGAATATAAAATTGTACGTGTCATTCTGTATAATGGAATTTATTAAACGATATAAAACTTCCTTTACTAACTCTGGACTGACTAACCGCCGTCGAAAGGAAATACGCGGCGTTGCACGTATTGAAATTTTGACAAAATCACGCAAACGAAGCTATTATAATTATTTAAATAAAAATTATTTATTAAAAAAGATTAATTTAATTTTAAAATTGTCACATAATCGTGATTTTGTAAGGAGCGGACTTATGTGGCTTTATTTTAGAAATATTGTGGTTTGTTGAAACGACAACTTTCTGTGTATATTGTAGGCTTTTCGTCAATGAATTTATTTAAATTATATATAGTTTTAAGAAGAATATAGTGTTATATGCGGGACGTAGCATAAAGCTTTAAAAAAATAATTTGAATAATAACCACTACTTTCGATGAAATCAAATCCAATACTTTAGCCCATGCAACCAAACCTACCAATTAAAACATAGCAGCATCAATCATAATATCTTATATACTATACCAGTTCTAGAATCCATATAGTAGAATTAAACAGGAAGTGCATGAAATGAAAGTCACAGCGAGCGCGATGCAATTTCTCATGAAATGATATTACACGAAATACATATACTTCCCGAATTTGAAAACAGATAGGCATTTCAACAAATCATAAGTTAGGCTTTAAATAGGTGCTTCATATTTTCTAACATTATTGTTTAACTTACTAACTTATAGTATTATGTATAAATTTGATTTATTAATTTTAGACAAATATGCAAATTAATTATTATTAAAACACACGTATTTGGAAGTCTGAACAGAGCATTAAAAGCACTGTGCTTCTAATCAATACAATATTGGAATAAGAGTAAAATTAATTGTTTGATTTTATTAACAATCATAAAGTGACAGAGATGAGATATTTAATATTTTCAAATTAAATATTTGACGTTTTCTTTTCTTTGTTCTGGTGATAAGAGATCTGTCACTCAAGACTCAATGCCTCAATTTCGCAGAAAGTGGGGGAATAAAATTATGAAGTGAAAGATATTTAATTTTGTTACAACTTATCCTTACCTCAAAGGCAGATTTAACGTGCGCATTTCGCCTTTTATAGACATTTACATATATCTCTAAAAACTAGGAAAAATAATAAGATGCACAGATTAATAAATGTTTCTTACTTTTACTTCGCTAATATCACTATTTTATTGCACAGCTACATTACTTTAAAAGGAAAAATGCGCCTATTTGACCAGAGCGACTATACAAATATTTTTTAAGCCAATTCATCCAAAGTCTAAAGTTCATTAAATTATGTTTTAGTCGTCGTGAACCAAAGGTTAACATTATTTCTTGGAATAGTTTCTAAGCCTTCGCTTATTTGAGCTGGTTAAGCATTTCCAACATGCTTAACAGGCTATGGGGTATCTATAGATATTATGGGGCATGTTATTGAATTCCATGGTTCTGAAAAAATAGATATCCCATCAAAGAAAAGTTAATGGTAAAATTTAAGTTGTATCATGAAACATGGAATTACTATTTGTTATTATGTTCTATGTTAATATATAAACTTCATATATGTATTGGACACATTATAGAAGTTATCAAAATAAAAATTATAAATCTTTTGTCCCATTTTAAAGTTTTATGAATATATCAGGAACTTAGATAACAACATATATAGTACTTACTGTTACTGCGAGATTTTCGAAAAATTTATTATAAATAACTTAAGCTCAGATAATTGTGTTTAAAAATTTTCATTAACTGGCAAAAAAGTAAATGAACGTAAAGGTATAACACTTAGACCAATCACTGATAATAAATCGTTTTGCTTATACTGTTACAGAAAAAAAATCTTAAATATAAATATGTCCAAAGCACATCCAAATCTTTTGTATGGAAATGTCTTTAAATTACCGTCAACAGAGTTTGACAATATTTTTAAGACGCAAATAGTTTATAAAAAATTAAATTTCAAATATACTGACTGGGCAACCGTTGAAATATACCGAAGCAGGAGCAAAATGTACGAACTATATGGAAGCATGATCCAGCGTTCCTATTAAAGGTGAGAAATTTCTCAAAAATATTTAAATGTGTTTGTATCTAGGCAAATTCTATATATAAGAGATAAAATTTTGAAATCTCATAAGATCAAAGCTACATGGGATGCTATAACGTATACAACTGGGAGATCAAGAGCTGTTAGTGAACCTATTAAATTAAATATTAATAACGTTATACTAGACTCTCACTTTTTATATATAGAAATAATTATCTACATAGTGAGTAATATAGTTTCACCAAAGGCAAGTTAACTATGGATGCGGGTGCTGTAATTCTTAAGCACATCTATAGCGCATGAGAAAGGTCGCTAAATATGGTTGGAGTGTTTGGCGATCTATCTAAATCCTCGGATTGTGTAGACCATGAAACTTTGTTACTTAAATTTTTTCACTACTATCTTGTTGCTTCGTATCTAACTCCAAGAATGAAGAAGGTTATATAAATAATGTAAAATCGTCTGAATCTCCTCTAAGGATGGACGTTCCATAAGGTTCTATACTTGGTCTAGTTTTATTTCTGTTATACATAAACGATCTACAATTTTATGCAAAGAATTTATGCGATATTATATTCGCAGACGATACTTCTTTAATATTTAAGATTGAAAGAAACAAAATTAACTTTGACGAAGTTTATACTGCATTTTCGTATGTTCTTCATTGATTTGATGTGAATAACCTCATGTTAAAAGAACAAAATGTATTCAATTCTCATTACCAAATATTAAAAAACTATTTTTTTTTCTTGCTATTAAAGGTGAAATTGTCAACGTGACGGAAACAACAGTGTTTTTAAGTATAACTATAGATTCCAAGCTTCAGTGGAATTCCCATCTTGAGACACTCACAGATAAACTCAGCAATGCCGCGTTCGCAGTTAAGAAAGTAAGGCAAATGATGGACGTTGATACTGCCCGACTAGTTTATTTTGGTTATTTTCATAATATTCTTTCTTATGGGATGCTACTATCAGGCAGTGCCGCTGATATTAATTTAATATTTATACTGCAAAAAGAGCCGTAAGACCTATTTATAATCTTAAACGTTTCTTACGGTTGCTTCTCAATATTTATTTTACAATATCTTTTTGTCCGACAACATATTATGTGTTATTGCAAAAACAGGGACAAGCACACCTTGCGACGCCTAGTTATCGCCTCCAAAAAGTAAATTAATCATTTATGGATCTGAGTATACGTATCTATAATAGTATTCCGCAATGTATTTTGAATAAGCCACTGGAGAAATTTAAAGTAAATGTTAAAGCAACGTTAACTAAGAAAGCTTACTACTCCAAGAATATGTGAATGATAAAAATGTATTGTATTAGTCAATTGTAATCTCATTCATTATTAAAAAGAGCAACTGTTGAGTTATGTTCATTCGACGATTCAAAAGACGAGTACTTGCAAAAGACTACTTGAATAAAGAATATTTTGAATTTGAATTGAATTTCAATTTAAGAAAACATAACTGTTTTCTTCATCTTAGTATTTTTTTTAATTTTTAATTGCATATTTGTGTATTTAGTTTTTTAGGGAATAATGTTATCGTTATTCTCTAAAAAACTAAATACATAAATAAACAAAAAATGAAAATAAAAAATACTAAGACATAACTGTTTTCTTAAATCTACTTTTCTTAACTTCAGCTAGGATTTTGAAAATTCTATCTGTATATAGTTAGTTCATTCTTATCTGTAAAATACAGTTTAAGCACCCGAAACATATATATGTTTTCCTCAATGTGTAGCTTCACGTATCTATGAATTGAACACTGTCTAGTCCATATCTTACTAATAAAGTCGTCCGAACAATGTTAAAATCAAGCAATAATCATTTTTAATTTACTGCAAATAGTAAAAGGTTCTTCAATCAAACTAACTCAGTTTCATCGTATAATTTAAACCGCGTATAACAAGACCTTATCTTTACCTTATCTTTTGTAATTTCGCTAAAAGGGAACCACGTCGGGTCTAGTGGACATTTAAATGTTAGTTATGATTTCACACGAGAGCAACTTGAAATGACAAACATCGAGGATTAGCCTAAATTCACGTGTTTACAAGGGTATAAAAGGTTCGTTGCATTTATGGTTTTTTTCTTCTGGATCTTTCCTTTATTCTTGGTTAGCTAAAATCTAGTTTTTTTGAGTTTAATATATCTAATTATTTTCAGGTGAACTTAAAATGTTTCATTTCAATTTAAATATTAGGTGAAATTGTAAATATTGCTTTTAGTATCTGATTTTGTTTGTTACACAATTCGAGAGGCACGAATGAGATTCAGAAAAAAATCATGCAATATATAGATACTCGTATGTTGTTTGTTTTTATAATTTCTCCTTTTAAACCAGGAATAGACTTAAATAGTGCTAAGATAATCTTTAATTCCATTTGGTGCCTGATTTTTAAGACATTGCGAGTTGAGTAGCGGATCTCAAAATCGCGCTTTGTCTACAAAATGGAAAAATGAAAATAAGGATAGTATAACAATCTAAAAAATATGTTACGATTACCAACTTAATTATTTTACAAGATTGCAAATTCACTCATCTCTGGCTCACACATTTATATGTTAATTGAGATTTCACGCGAATATGAAATTAAAATGACACACATTGAGAACTAGCCAAAAGTTTGTAGTGACGTGTTTATAGGAGTATAAAATGATTGTTGCACTAATTGCATTCTTTATGATTTATCGTTTAGCGAAAAACTGTTTTTCATGAGTAGCATGTTTTTTATAAGACCAAGGTAAATTTACCCTGGCGTTATAATTTTAATATTAGATAAAATTGTATTGAAGCCTGACGTGACGCAGAAATACAAGCGTGTGACTTTAAACGCAAAAGGTCGTGGGTTCGATCCTCACTCGAGGAAATGCAATAAATGCAATTACGATGTTTTCGCTCTGGTAATAAGACAAAGCGCGGCGTTGAATATATTAATACTAGGTTAGGGCTTAGTTCCCTTTGTTTACATGTGTGGGATACAGCGTAAAAATAATATGAAAAAAAAATAATATAAAATTGTACTTGTCGTTCTGTACAATGGAGTTTATTAGGAAATCCATCATACAGAACGAACAGAGATCCCGTCAAGCAATAGTTAATTAAGGTATACATCTTCTTTATATATAAAAATGAATGTTTGTCTGTATGTCATCGATGAACTCAAAAACTACTGGACCGATTATTATGAAAATTGGTATATACATGTATTTTTTCACGGAGAAGGTTTGTATAATATGCACATTGATGTGACTCGCCACCAGGTGGCGCTGCAAAGTAGCAACTTCTGCCCCGTTCAACTGATTGTCATGAAAATCAGTATGACCATGTATTTTCACACAGAGGAAACGAATATGACATATTCATAGATGTATCTCACCACCAGGTAGCGCTGCAGATAAACAACTTCTGCCCCGTTCAACCGAATGTCATGAAAATCAGTAAGATTATGTACTCTCACATAGAGGAAACGAAAATGACATATTCATAGATGTAACTCATCACCAGGTGGGACTGCAGAGTTACAACTTCTGCCCCGTTCGACCAATTGCCATGAAAATCAGTATGATCATGTATTTTTACACAGCGGAAACGAATTTGATATGTTCATAGATGTAGCTTACCACCAGGTGGCGCTGCAGAGTAGCAACTTCTCCCCCGCTCAACCGATTGTCATAATAATCAGTATGGTGAAGTATATTTAATGGGTAAGATTAATATGATAATCGTATTAATGGAAGTTAATAGATATCTATACGAATTTGTATTAATATAACTTCGAAAAATATATTTTTGGTGCGATAAGTTAAATAAAACTATAATTTTCTTTTCTTCATATCTTCTCTTTTTCTTCTTCTCTATATCTTATTGCCTTCTATTCTCTTCTCTATCTCTATAAAAATGATTGTTTACCTATATATCTTTTTAAAAATCGTAAACTATGTATTTGATTTATTTTATATGATGATGTCGATCTAACGAATTTCATATATTGTCGTGACATTTCTGATTTATATGAATTGAAACAAAAAAGTAAATGAAATGACATCGACAATTATGTTTCGACTCGCAATGTCATCCATTGACAATATAAATTTAAAATCATCGCGTCGTTACTGTATAATCATGCCTCCAAAGCGACGAGCAATAGGCCGATCTACGCCTCAAGCACAAAAAAGAAGAGCTTTACGAGCTTCAGAATCAGATGAGCAAAGGGCATCAAGGCTGGAAAATCTTTGAGTTCACGCTGCTGAGACCCGTTTGTCTGAATCGTCTAAACAACGGGAAGTAAGGATACAAACTGATCGAATACGTACTAATCAGACCCGTTCTTCTGAGACAACTGAACTACGGGAAAGAAGGCTGCAAAGTATTCAAATAAGCACTGCTCGATCAAGACGAACACTGCACGCTGATTTGAATCTTAGTGACATTAACAATGATTATAGTCTTCATCCAAATGTCGTCATTGGAAAAATGGATAAAATTTGCAAGTATTGTAGTGCACTCAAATTTAAAAATGAAACACCTGGAATGTGCTGCGCCAGTGCAAAAGTTAAGCTACCAGAATTACAATCACCACCCAAATCACTGTTAACGTTTCTATCTGGTGTTACACGTGTGTCGAAGCATTTCTTAGAAAACATTCGCAAGTACAATTCATGTTTCCAAATGACATCGTTCGGTGCAACAAACATCGTGCGCGAAAATTACATGCCAACATTTAAAGTTCAAGGGCAAATTCATCATCGTGCCGGATCACTTCTACCATTGCCGGACGCAGGTCACAAGTTTATTCAAATTAATTTTATGGTGAATAGTGATGAACAAATTGAACAACGATGTTATTACAATGCGGGCACTAGACGAAAAATGTTGGCTGCGTTACAAGGCCTTTTTGATGAACACAATGAATTAGTTAGGTTGTTTAAAACAGCCATTCAACGAATGCCAGCCGATGACTATGCAGTTGTAATTCGAGCAGACAAAAGACCCGTTGGCCAACATGAGAGAGTTCAATGCACCTACAATTGATGAAGTGGCGATCGTGATAGTTGGCGAAGAATTTTAATCGCGCCATATAATTCTTCATCGCAGAAGTGGTGACATTCAGAGAGTCTCCGAAATTCATCGTTCATACGATGGATTGCAGTATCCGATTCTATTTTGGAGAGGAGATGATGGATATCATTTTAACATCAAAATGAGAAATCCACAAACAGGTGAGGAAACGAATAAGAAAGTCAGTGCCATGAATTATTATTCGTATAGATTGATGATTTTTCAAAACGCTGAGAATCATATTCTGAAATGTTGTTCCATCAATATATCGTCGACATGTACGTACGTAAAGATTGAAACCGAACGGCTCATATATATGCGATTGAATCAAACCGTGTTGCATTCTGAAGAGTACATCCATTTACGAGGCGCAATCGTTAATGACGGTAACGTCAATCCAACGAATTTGGAAGGATAGTCATATTACCGTCGACATTTACGGGGATTCCACGGCACATGCATGAATACGTACAAGATGCGATGAGATACGTTCACGCACATGGTTGTCCAGATTTGTTCGTCACCTTCACATGTAATCCAATATGGGATGAAATTAAAGAACTTCTATTAGTTGGACGATCATCTTCTGATCGTCATGACATTACCGCACGCGTATTTAAACAAAAATTGAAGTGTTTGACGGATTTTATTATCAAGCATCATGTTTTTGGAGAGACACGCTGCTGGATGTATTCCATTAAATGGCAGAAAAGAGGATTGCCATATGCACATGTTTTGATTTGGTTAATCAACAAAATTATGCCAGAACAAATTGATCAAATCATCTCAGCAGAAATACCAGATAAGACCATTGATCCAGATTTATTCGAAATCGTCACAAAAAATATGATCCATGACCCATGTGGCGCATACAACAACAATTCACCATTAATGTCTGATAGCAAATGCACGAAACGATATCCAAGAAAATTGGTGTCTGATACCATCACTGGCAATGACGGATATCCACTATATCGTTGACCATCAGTTGAGGATGGTGGCAAATCCATTGTTCTGAAAGTACGAAGCATTGATATTTAAGTAGACAATCGTTGGATTGTGCCATATTCATAATTGCTTTCAAAGGCCTTCAAAGCACACATTAATGTTAAGTATTGCAATTCAGTAAAGTCGATTAAATACATTAATACATACATTTGGTCCATTGGGTCGTCTGTACGCTGTTCGTCCAAACAATACAGAATGCTTCTACCTAAAATTGTTATTAATCAATACACGTGGATCAAAATCTTTCCAAGATTTAAGAACAGTCAATGGTCAGCTTTGCGTCACTTATCGCCAAGCTTGCCAGAAACTACATCTTCTTGAAAATGCCTTTTGGGCATGAATGGACATTGGGATACTGCAGTAGCTGAGGCATCGAATACTGCTTGACCACCACAAATACGCACGCTATTTTCCATAATATTGACAACCTGCTTCGCATTTAACCAAAAAGATCTTTGGGAAAAATACAAGAACTACATGAGTGAAGATATTCTACATCGTTGGCGCGCTGCGAATCAAAATCTAGACGTTCAATTCACACCAAACGTGTATAATGAGGTGTTGATTTTGATTGAAGACATATGTTTGACTGCTTCACCGAGCTGCAAACAACCTTTGCGATCGTGATTTGCAACGAAAAACACACTATGATTCTGACGAACTGGGCATATTCGTTAGGACAAATCTTCTGCTGTTGATTCCAGAACAACGCATTGCATATGACAAAATTATGCTTGCAATCACAAAACAAAGCGGTGGACTGTTTTTCATAGATGCGCCCCGTGGTACAGGCAAGACTTTTCTTCTTTCACTAATTTTGGCAACCATACGATCACAAAATAATA
Organism: Eueides tales michaeli; assembly: GCA_018249855.1. NCBI lineage: Eukaryota > Metazoa > Arthropoda > Insecta > Lepidoptera > Nymphalidae > Eueides > Eueides tales. The sequence continues at coordinate 4,472 of DWMZ01000259.1, read as the reverse complement.
TTGCACTGGCTATTGCATCATTTGGAATTGCGGCAACTCTTTTCTTCTTCGAAACATAAATCAACCAAGACTTTGCAACGGAACCAGACTCTCAGTTAAGAAAATGATGAACAATGTTATCGAGGCATCAATTTTAGCTGGAAAATTCAAAGGGTAAGATGTACTGTTGCCACGTATCCCAATGATCCCGACAGATATACCATTCGAATTCAAATGTTTACAGTTCCCGGTGTGACTCGCTTTCGCAATGACTATTAATAAAGCACAAGGACAATCGTTAAAAGTGTGTGGATTAAATTTGGAGAATCCGTGCTTTTCACATGGACAGCTCTATGTGGCTTGCTCACGTGTCGGAAAATCAACTGATTTATTTGTCTCCGCACCAGATGGAAAAACAAGAAACATTGTTTATCCCACAGCACTTCAATAAACAATTAAAACTAAACTTTGTAATACATATTTTTTTTTAAATAAAGTAAATCAATAAAATGGCTTAAAATTAATTGAATATTTGAGTATTGATTTTTTTTTCAATTATTTTTCATTATATTATTTTATTTGTCGGCGTAGCAATGCGCGCCGGGTACAGCTAGTTATTAAATAAATAATTGAATGTCGCGGTTACAGTCGCACGCCAGGGACACGGCAGCCACGGCAGGGCTCAAAATCTTTCAATCGGTATCTGTTATATTGACTAAAAACGATCTAATTCAATTTCTAAAATTCAAATCACATTAATTCTATCTTCACTGAGTAACAGATTAAATACAACTAACTATAATCTAATTATAAGCAAGTTAATATACTTAGTTGTTGCCGTACCTTTATAATCTGTTGATTTTGAAAGGCAACTTAGCGATAGCGTGAGCCGGAATTAACAATTTAAATTTGTAATTTATTCAATTAAGGATTCCAATATTTTAGATGAACATGGCTGGGGCTCTTTGATTTCTTCCATTATGGATCTTTTGTTTAAGAGTGGCGTTTTGTATTGGATTTTTTCATTTCTTTAAACTATTTGAGATGAGTATGAGACTTACATGCGTTGTTCTTCAGTTTTACTATTTGTTATTAATGTGAGGTAAATGCCATACAATTGTATTTTAATGTATGTACGAACTAGCTCTTACCCAAACCATTGACCACAAGTAGTATTTTATTTATTGGCACTGTTTTGAAAATAGATTTTTTTGATGACGTTAAATCTAAATTTATATGTGTTTCTTAGTATAATCCAATCCAATCCAATCCATTCAGTTATACCAACTTAATCTAATGATATATCAATAATCACTTCAGTTGGTTTATTGAGCGATAAATGTCCTTCTCCATTATTCCTCTTATTTGAAAATCTTTTTTGATAACAGCTAACTTAGCACAAATCAAGAAACGCTTAAATTAAGGCAAATATTAAATGAACCAAGTGATATTAGACCCCACAAACAACGTGTATCGTATATGATATATATATATCACATAATTTGTCGAGTTATAAAATAATTCGTATATTATTCCATAGGTAAGCTGAATGTATGCTAAAATTCTTAAAAATATGTTTTCATGTGTTGGTTTATATAAGAAGTTTCCCATCTTAGGTCAGGATTTAGTCATATAACTTTTATATAATTGGATATATATAATATAATTGGACTGCGTTATGTTTTCCACATTATAAAACGGCAGACGTGGCGAAGTGCATTTGAAAATTGCCAAAAATCTATACCTGTACTACCTAACCATCCGCTGTGTTCTTCATTTTAGGCTTAGTGGCTCCCCTTGTCATTTTTGGTAAGTATTGGGGCCTTACTTTACAAAACTCCAGGTTTGGTGAAATACATGTTGGTAGATGTTCATAGTAACATGCATTTACGAATTAGCTGCTATTTTAGGCGGCTAGTTCGATATCGCACTATTAATAAATAAATAACGGAAACGGACTATCTACAGTTTTTTTGGATATAATTCTTTAATGCATTTTAAAATCGCGTTTATGTATTTTTAACAATAATTCTTTATTACGTAACGAATTAATACATAAGTTCTAATCAATTTGTGCATGTCGCTTGATTCACCCCTTATTATTAACGCTCTAAAGATGAATTTTCAGACCCAAAATCGAATTAAAACACAGATTCGAAACTCATTTTATCAACTTTGTCGCTTACTTTGTTCTTATATAACCTAGTTAAATCGAAGCTTCAGTTGGGTAGATAAAACTAAGGGTCTTTTATGATGAATAAAAACGCAACGTAATATTTACTCACTCAATAACTGGACTATGATTATACACAGAAAAAATAGAAAAAAACAGAAAAAAAAACACTACACCACACTAAAACTAAAAGTTATTAGTATTGTTCTAATTGCGTTACATATGTATATAATATAAGAATTCCATATAAATAGAGATAAAATTTATATTCGGCTTTAAATCTTATCAAATTAACTAAAACTTTACCTAAAAATTGTATTATTTTCTTTAACTTCCAGTATCATTATCCTTAACATTATTTACGCACAAATTAATTAATCCCTTGAACTTTGTAAGCGATGTGCACAATGACCTTATGAGCAAATAGGTTTTGATAACCCACAAATCTATTTTATATATCTGAGATATAGTTGTATTTCTTTAGCATCACGCTAGTACTAGGCATAAGATCTTAGTGATAAGACACTCTGTTAACTAAGCATTACAAAGTTTTCGAAACATTGGGTATTGAGAATAACGGCGTACGATGGTTGGAGGGTCGAAGTCCGCATGATAGAAAAAAAATCACAATCGCAGACATTTGCTGTTAATCCCGAAAATATAGCCATTCTATTAAGAAAATTATGGATAAGCATTCAATTTTACTTTTAGTGTTCAAACTCTACAAATGGAATATAATTTTGGTTAATAATATTTCAAAATGTCACATTTCAAATATTATATATATAATGAATTTCTATAGAAATTTTCACCATAGTTGAATACGCTTCTTGGATAGCAGTCCTACAGAGACTAATTTCCTTTATGCTGGCTTTAACACTAGCGGCAAACAACATTTACACAGAAATCTTATCTAATATTGATAGCTTGACTAGAAATTATGTTAAATAGTAATTATAGGAAGCTTTTTAATGTCAAAACTTTAAACCCTTTTCCGCCCCATTTTTGAGATATTGTATTGTAGTAATTGTAGTTAAGTGGAGTGGTAAACTCAAAATATTTGTTCCCCGAACAGGATCCGAGCCAAGAACCGTCATGTCATACACTGTGTCGCTGCGCCACGACAGTGCCGTACTTTCAATTACAATTACTATTTTTTTTTTAATTCTCCGCTCCCTTCTCTATTGTTCTACTTTATTTTTCAAATAAACACAAAAATTTCCCAAGTCGTTCTACAAGTATAAAATGTTTATTTTTTTCTATAATTTAGATATGGTAGATAACACTTGTTTACGATATACGGCCGAGAGGTTAAATAAATATGTAATGAAAACAAATTTTACGCTTAGTTCTCTTGAATCACTCGTGGATGAAGCAATTAATTTATTGACATTTTAAATTTATTATTGTGTTTGTGTATTATAAAAAAGTGTGTTGATACTTTTTCCAGAAATATAATTTTTAAGGTAAAATACTTACTTTTGTTCTGCTTAAGTCCTTTATTAGAGATTTATTATACGTATCGTTGTTTTTAGCCACTATAATACTTAGTTGTTGTTCTAGTATGATCAAAAATATAAGTTTATTAGAGACCTTTATTTTCACAAAGTATTATTTACGTTTAGAAAAAACAGTAAGATCATTCGACGAAATACAAATTATAAGTAGCTGTCATTATTTTTATGTCTATTTTGCTAATTTAGTGATCTCAAAATAAAATAAAACGCAAAATAAATGAAAAATATAGTACCATAGGTACATAAAAATTATCACTTATATATATTTTTTTGATAATTATCATTTAAATATTAAACATTTCCAATAATAAAATAATTTATCAACATCATTACAGATTGAACATGAATATTCTTCTTTTGATATCTGCTCTACTCGCTTCTTCTTATGCCAAAAGGATATCATGCCATGCGTGTCTGAACAAAGTGTGCTACATTAAAAACAAGATCCTCGACGGCTACAAATTATCTGGTCAACTTGCTATAGATAGAACTTCTAATATCCTATATTTTCACTATCAAAATAATTCAAAGGATTATACCGCAGAATTTGATTTAATTGATGTGAAATTAACACTTATACAAAACCTTACTTTTACTTTTGCTTATGCTGTAGACCAATCTTCAAGAAATCTATACGTTTCTGGAGCCCAAGGAGTTTACATGCTTAATCCAAAAGGTAACATAACAAAACTACACGGTTTTGATAATATAACAATATGGCAAATGCAATTCGACAATAAGTTATATTACACAGAATTCAAGAAAAAAGGTTTGCATATGTACGAAAATAAAAAATCCAAGAA
>DWMZ01000258.1:0-27496 GCA_018249855.1 Eueides tales michaeli | reverse complement strand
GTTCGAACATACATAGAAGTCTCATATTTGGTGTAAGTACTTAATAGAGTACAAGGAATCCCCCTGTATATTATTCTGCCGCGCTCGAGTAAATCCCGGAATCCCCTCTTCGGCTCCTCTACTATAATAAACCGTCGCAAGGAGTGGTATCGATATGTGGAAAGTGATTCCTGGCAGTCTTTACCTTGCGGAAGACCGATTCACTGGTGACGTGATGTAGCGGAATCCTCGGTGGCTGATTGTACTGCGGTGATGTGCGAATTTTTCGTATTACAATAATAGGCGGCTATATAAGATATAAATTCTGCGTGCTCAACGCGTGTTTTATAAGTTAGGGGAAGATCGGGTAGCCCCGGACACTTGAATGAATTGCAAATAAGAAATAAATTAACGAAATTATTGACTTTAATTTGTACTGAAAATAAAATTAGGAACTTCTTTAATCATATCAATTAAACATTAGTAATCAAATTACATTTTGTAACGAAATAGAGTAAGAGTTATTCGGTGTTATTTTTTTGGCATTGCAAGAAATGGCGGGTAGCCCCGGACATAATACTTAATGGTGGCCCAATCGTTTTTTAGCCTTACAAACGTCACAACTATAATAAGAATTCGATGCATCTATATAAACGCAATCTTCATGGGCCCAGTCTTTGCATTCCTGGCACTGAATCCAGTCTTCTTCAAAAGTTTCGCCGCATATGATGCATTCGGTCTCATTTTCTCGGTCTTGAGAAAGACTTTGAATCTTTTTCTTTGTTTTCAACGTCTTTTTAGCGCCTTTACTTTAGTTATCAGTTTTTTTTATTGCCTTTCTTCATCTGTTTTTCTTCTACTGCTTTTTTATATGGCGAAGATGTTATAATCTCGCTCTTTTGGGTTTTTCGCGCCCGCGTCAACAAGCGTTTTTTTGATGCATCAGGAAATGGTGACAGCTGTTTCAATAAATCTGTTGAACTGGTGGACGGCACAGGCTCACTTGCAGGCAATCCATGACTAGTAGAGGGCACTGGTGATGATAGGGCTTCCTAAGGTTCATTGGAAATATCTTCATTGGAAGCTTCTTGCGCAACATCTGTCATCATGGATGGTAAAAAATCAATTTCAGTAAAGATTTCACGGTTGAAAGGATAAATGCCTCTGCATCTGAACCCATTTTGTGCTATGTCCAACCTTGCCGCTTTGCCAAATGCTTCATCAACTAGTCCAGCAATCTCATAGTCAGTTATTCTAGCCACAGGATTTCGTCTCATCCACGCTGAACTTGCAGTGGCAAACGCAGCCTTAAAAGATTTAAAAAATGTCCTATCAAGAGGCTGTATGAGTGAGGCTGTGTGTGTATTTATGAGTTGTATGCGGCGGTGTACTCAGCATAAGAATGTTATATTTACGTGCATCTTTTATAACTGCCAGCTCCTTATGACTGGCATGGCCATCTAAGATTTAAAGGACAGGATTGCTTCTGTTGGCTGAACATGCTGTTTAAAATGCTGCAACCACTGCAAGAACACTTCACCGTTCATCCATCCGCTCTTATGTGGAATGGCAATGCTATCGGGCGGAGCTCCTATCATTAAACGACCGTGCTTATCCACTTTCTTACGCGGAAATATAAAAAGCGGTGGTATAAAATGGCCTGTGACATTCATAGCAAAAGTTAATGTAATATTTCGACCTCTTTCTGCAGACGTTAAATTGCCAACCTGCTTCTTTCCTTTTATTGAAATGACTTTATCATTTTTTTGCACATTTGATACGCCTGTCTCATCAGCGTTGGAAATTCGAGACGGAGCAAATTTATATTTCTCTTGAAGGTTATTAAGCTGGTCAAAAAAACGGTGAACTTGTGGTTTATTAAACCCAACAGCTCGTGCAATGCTAGTCGATTCGGGAGTTCTTAAAACGACATCCGGATATTTCTTGCTGAAACTGTAAAAAAATCTTTCCCTGCGATTGCCTTCTCTTCATTAAATCTATGAGGAAGTTTAAGACCTTCTGCTAAATCAAACGTTAATTTCAAAAACTCCTTCCTAGTCAATAGCATCAGGCGATTGTCCAATTCTTTAACATGTTCATAAAGTTGCATAGAAAAATTCTCAGAAAACGTAGGTTCAAATCGACCCAATTTCGGTTGAAAAGCAATCTCTTTGCCACTTTTCAAAACTTTCAGGCGATCGTGAAGTAAGCTACGTGGCACATCATACCTGTCTGCAGCTTGCCTTAATGATAACTTGCCTTCTATCACGCATTGAAAAGCTTCTTTCATTTTATTTTCATCCCATTTTCCTCTTTGACTAATTCTCCCCTTAAATTTTGGCATATTTGAAAAATTATACTAAATTTGATATTTGTTAAAACAATATTACGAATTTCAAAACTTAAATCCATGTCCGGGGGTACCCGACATCTTCGTGTCGATTGTTGGTGCATTGGTTGCATGATAACGATCGGGTACCCCCGTACCCGATCGTTATCATGCAACATTTTTTAATACAACTCTTAAATAGTTCAATAATAGTTATAATACATGATTATAACCTTCAAATATATCAAATTTCATACAAAATTGAATAATAGACAAGTGGAAACACTTACTGCGGAATGCGTTTAGTTTCTTAGAAATTAAAACGTCCGCGGTTACCCACCGTCCGGGGCTACCCGATCTTTCCCTATATACCGAATGGTTTATTGGCTTTGTCTCCGCTGATCCTTCACCGATTTCGATGCAACAGGTGTCGGTCTTCTTGTCTTTCGAACGCCGATTTAGATAATATTGTTGTATCGGGCGCACTGATGGTTTGAGATCCTTTTCGCCGAGTGAAAGTCTAGGCGGTATCCTGAGGTGACTGACCTGACCCGAAGTACATTTTCACGCACACATAGATCCTGCTGAGTCACTTGGCTGCCTTAGAGACCGAAAATTAAGGCGCTAGGTTCAAAAGTGCGTAATTTATGATTTTTTTATTATGAGAGACGATATTGTTGCAATAGCATTTGAGCTTGTACTGGAATTTACAATTTGAAAATATATCGTATCTCACAGCAGCGTTTTAGTTATACTCACATTAGCAAGTGTTAACAATAATAAAGTAAAAAAGGAAACTATCAAAATTCGAAGAAAAGCATACTAAAAGTCGCTGTATGGATAAATCTTGTACAACAAATGAAATTCAATTTTTTATTAGTAGGTAGATACTTGTGTTGCCTTCCAACCTATTTATCAAACAAGTCCTCGCCAAGAACTGCATATTTTGTAAAAATATTCAGAAATAAGCACTGATTTTATTGGGGATTTATACAAAACAAGGCTGAACCCGCTTCTGAAAGTAATTTTGTCATTAAATACGTAGCTTTATTTTCAATAAATACGTAGCGTCATCTTATGTGTAAATTGTGACCTTACAGTCATAGTTTAGACATTTAGACGTGTTAACACCTAAATATTTTTTCGTGGAATATGCTCTTTGTATTCTTATTAAAAACAAAATAATTTTCGGCCCTTAATTGATTGATTTAACAACACACAAAAGGTAACCACAAAAGGTAAACCCATAAAACTCCTGAATAAAGGAAAGCTTAAGATTTATTTGCCCGTAATTTTATAGTGATTTGAATATTATATTTCTATAATTAAGGTAAATCAATTAATCCTACAATTCTATAATTGAGGTGGTGTTAGAATGTTTATATGCCCATTTCGCTCAACGTCCTGTTGATATATCGTAAGTAGACATGGTGCGGAGCTAAGAACCATCTCCTCAAAATCTTCCAAGTAGATATAGGTATATACAGGCTACTACCAGGAATGCAGACGAACCCATAGCAATGTCATCTCTATAAATAAAATTGTGTATTGTATACTAGATATCCAAATATAAGGTATTCTAAAAGTTCAAGATATTCTAAAGGCATGTTATTCTCCTCTAGTTTCTGTTGACAATCCCGATGCAGTCCTTAATACTGGTGAACATCAAAACTGTCCATGGGTTAATTGTGAAGCTCTCTGCTAATCTCTTTGCCCGCTAACAAAATGTTAAGAATCTCTGACATAATATGTTGAGTTAATATATACGTCGGCATATTGAATTGGCTAACTATTGGAAAGAGGTACATTGTTTTGTGTACCTACTTTCGGTAACCCATACAAGTTAGGAGGTTTTACAAAGCACCATAAGTTGAATACTTAATCTCAAGGGTGTTCGCGTGTTTTTTTTATTAAATTGTATATTTTACGAAGCGATCACATATCCACATTAATCTTATTTCATTTATTTTTATGTAATACCCACGTTTCGCTGTCATCCATAAGTGGTGGTACCTGCACTGTTTTTTGTTCGGCCAAACCTTCAGCTATTCTGAAGCTTCATGATCTCATCATTGCAGCAAGGCACCTTAAATTTTGCTTTTAACACCAATACGACTTTCCATCTTTTTTTATGTTTTTCAATTGTGAAAACAGAAGTCTCTGGTCCAGAAAAAGTCACAAGCCTATGTTGCTTTGTTTTACTTTAGTCAGAAGAAGTCACACTCCTATGTTTCTTTGTTTCACTCGTTGGAGACAGCTACCTGAAAACAAATTGAAAAACCAAGCCTTCAAGGTATAACCTTATTTAACACCCGATTGGATGCCATGCCAAGGCAACTAGATAGACACAAGCACGGGTCCGCTTATATTGTACCGGAGCAGTCTCTTGTAATTTGCACCTTACAACCGCGTCAAACGGTAAGAAAGAAAGATATCTGACCAATTTTATCTGTCAGGTGCATTTCGTGGACCACCCACAACAGACTCTTAGATCTATTCTTTCCTAATATTTTAGCGATTTTTTTACTATATATATTAATCAAATTGATATCTCTATGGGTCTATCAGTGAACAAGTAATAAGCACTATGAAAATCTCCGCTTGGGATTGATAATCGTTCGAAACTTCCCCAGTTTCCCAACATAAGTTGCCCGAAAACCCGAACAAATCCAAGATGCATGGTCCAACATATTTGATTAACTCAGCAGTAAGTCCATCTGCTTTGTTATTTCAAGTTCAACTTCTTGTACATTGATTGCGCCCTTTGCTACACCAAGACTTATCGTATCGCTGTTACTTAAGGCTAAGGCAAAAGTGCCGTCATATTTATACGTCTTGTATAATTTCGCCCATCGCTGAAAAATGCGTGGCAGATTAGTCGAACAGTGGGCATCACTAACATCTGGCCAGAAAAGCTTCATATTTCTCCCAATATTCTCTTCCCTCGATTTTTTCTTTTTTGTCCCGGAGTTTTCACTTAATTTTTATCAGTGATTCCAGCTTATACTCTTTATTGACCTTAATACATTTTTAGTAATAAATCTTACCCGAATACTCATAATACTAATATGATTCCTTTTTAGTCTCTTTTCCAATTACCACTCCGTCGCTATTTCTACTATACAATTCTTAAATATACTGGCAAAGATTCAACATTTCCATTATCTGTTTCACAGGTCACTTTCTCTTTATTCTGGCTTCCTCTGCTAAATTTCAACTTTAAGTTTGGACATCTCGTGTAGCTGCGTCAAACTGCAGGCAGGCACCATATTCTAGCAAAAAATTACATGTTGATCTGTTCCTAGGTCAGCATCACTGACATAGCTTCTGTATCGTGACCTCAAAGTCAATCATATTTTTTCCTTTCGTTCGCTCCTTTGCATACATGTAAATTAGTTTGTAAAAACCCTTAAGAGTTATATGAACTTTCCAGATTCAAATCATGTTAAAAACTTTTTAATTTTACTTAAAAGCGTTGCTTTATTTATAGTTAGTATTTAAAGTACTCCTAGTAGTTAGTGATAATGTAAAACATTAAAAAATATATATTCCATATGGCTAAGAGTTCGCTTACTCTGCCTTTGTAGTCGACTGGAAATAACTAAGACTTCTAACACAAGATACGTTCTAAGATCCCGTAAATTATGAGTATGACTGCATACACACAGGTTGCACCGAAACTATTACGTATTCTAAATGCATATCGCCGTCTAACATAAAAATATTCTTTCAATACGAACCATTACTTCCTGAGATTACAGCGTTCAATTAAAGAAACTATTATCCTTTAAAATATGACTACACATATAGCTTCATTTACCATTAGAAATTAGACCGAACTCCTTTTTTTATTAAATAGGGGTAGTATATGTTCACCACTACACTAAACGTGCAATGCTTTCACCTTATTATAATCAGGTTTTAGAAAAGACTGTTTAAAATATTTATATTTTTCAAATTATAAAAATATTATTTTTTTATAAATTATATTTTAAAAGTATAAGTAGAAAAATAAAAATTGTGTGTTAAAACAGCTATAAATCAAACAAACAACTGAAGACTTTTTAATGATGTCTTATTTAAGTAACATATCAAACTAAAAAAAAAACTAAATCAAAATTGGCTTATCCATTTAGGGCATACAAGTACAATACTAAAGATACATAGATATACTAATACATAGTTATATATTTGTAAAAATAAGTTATTGTGCAAATATACTTAATAAGTCATTAAGAGCATAAAATAATTAACAGTAAAAAAATGAAAGTATTTTTTTACTCTATGTCACATTTTGTTTTATTAACATAGCAATGAAATGAAAATATTAATAAAAAACAAATTTCCTGAAGTGGAACCTGTTGGTTCACATCACATCACACAGATATTGTATTACAGTAGCACTGAATTATGATGGCTTTATTTGTAATAAATTAAGAAAGGAATAAAATAACATATAAATTATAAAAGAATGCGGACAGTAGTTAAATTCATTTCCTTTAGTTAGTTATCAGTTAGTATCAAACTAAAATATCCCTGGCGCACTCACTCTTGCTGCCTATATTAGACTATGCTGACACCTGTTACCTGGATTTATCGCAACAGTTGCTCAATAAGCTTGAATGCCTACAAAATTTATTAATTAGGTTCATTTTTGGACTCAAGTAATTTGATCACATTTGTCAACATTGTATTAGGCTGCAATGGCTCACTGTAAAATATCATCGGAATCTCCACACTGTCACACTCCTCTACTCCATCCTTTATCATCCTGATACCCCTTATTACCTTAAGGAACGCTTCTCCTTCCTAGGCACCAATTCCCGTAACCCACTAAGCCTCTGCTCAAAAAGTGATAACGTCCTAGAAGTACCATTGTGCCATACTCACTGCTTCAACAGTAAACAATTTACTGTTACAGTAAATCGTTTACTGTTGAAGCAGTGAAATTATGGAATGTCTTACCACATGACATTAGGCAATCTACCTCTATAAATATTTTTAAGCATAAAGTTAGGAATTATTATCTTGAATGTAGTACATGTATTATTACCTAATCTTTTCTCCTGTATGAGTATGTATATGTGTATATATGTGTGTATGTATGTATATATATATATATATATATATATATATATATATATATATATATATATATATATATATATATATATATATATGTATATACATATATAATAAAGAAAAAAATACTGGTTACTTTCGCTTTGCATATCCTTTCAGAGTTTTAATTGGATGCCTGGAAGAGATCACTCCTAGTGATAAAGCCGCCTTTGTGCATTTTATGTTGATAAATTATTTTTTTTTATGTATCTTAAGTGTGCAATAAAGAATTTTTATGTTATGTTATGTTAAACTATAAAAAATCCTTTTTTAATTCAAAATTTTGTTCTCCTTTTTCCTTCTTTGTTTCTTATATTTAAGCTAATTCTAGTTTTAAAAATAAAAATCACAATTTACAGAGTTGTCATCAGTGTGCAATATTTTTTATAAATATATGAGTAAAGCCTATTTTAAAAATAAATTGAAAATTTGGGCTTATTAAATTTTAACTGGGCTGATAAATTCTAATTTTGTATTTTGTTAAAAGTAAACAAAATACAAAAACAGAATTTATCAGCCCAGTAAAAATTGCTTACATCTTTTCATGTACTAGGAAAAAGCTGATGATCTTGAAATGACTGAGCATATTTAGCTGAATACTTTGTTTAGTATAAACTTTTGCACAATGATAAATTGATTAAAATACAGACAGACATACATACATACACATATACAAATGCATCAACATGATAAGTTTGTACTGTCAGCAATAAGAACAACAAGAAAATATAAATATATTAATCAAATTAATCAATCAACAATAACAATTTTAAATATGCGATACTATACTGAAGCAGTCAACTATTTCTATATTATTATAATCTAATATTACTGCACTGCTAATTACATTTATAATAAGATAATATATTTTCTTGAATTTTATATAACAATTACAACAGATCAAGTCAAGTTTTAGAGAAATTTGATACAATCATTCTTAACATAACCTAATGTTGAATATCCAGTAAGGGCCAGCAAAGTTGCAATATCGTCAGGTGCGGTGTTGTAAAGCTCTACAATAAGTTGACTCATAGTTTTATCTATTATATTTAGTCTAGCAAGTTCAGAGCCTACATAAAATTTAAATGCATCAATCGCTTTTTTGGTCCATTCAGTACCTTCACCATTTGGGGCACAATTTGCTAATTGACACAATAGACTCAACTGTGGTAAATCACGTAAGTCTTGATCACATATCCAAATGCTTTCTATAGGTACCAATTTTTTTATATCACCATAATCTAATAAAAATACGTCACACATCAATCTACCTTCCTCTTTTTTCGTCTGAATTATTTTACCTCTACCATATTTTTCGGCTTCATTTGATTTATTCATATTAACGATCACCAAGTCATGAATATTGACTGAAGAACATTTGGCCGAAGGCTTATTTGATTCTATTTTTTCAACAAAAGGCAAATAATCCGTCTTCCGAACATAAAAGTTGTGAGGGTTTATAATGTGAGTAACATGGACCCAATGCCATGATTGTATTTCAAGATTACTTTTTTCCAACTCTAACGAAATCAGTTCCATATCTACAAATAACACCATTATTTATTGACTTATTGAGTACTTAAACAGAATAAAGATCATCCCTAGTGAGTTTTTAAACAATGGCTGAGGTGCATGTGGTTAAAAATTTTAAAATTTCAATAAATATAATATGAAATTCATACTGAGACTGGATTTTCCGAGTTATCAAAACAACGGTCATATCGTAAAGCGTACCACAGATGCGGTAAAATTCTTGTGACGTTACATGTGACTTGATTAGTACGACGGTACGGACGGGTTAGCATCGTGAGTATTGACGTTATTATGACGTTCCACGTCAATCGTCACTTAAAAAACAATGCAAGCATTTTTCCATCCTCACCGGCTACATTACATTGTTTATATCAAAAAATGCTCTGTTTGGTTATGTTTAACTTGTTGAATTTGTAAGCATACTCCCAAGGGGTCCGAATTATTAATACAGCTGACAGACGTTGGCGCGCTCACTAAATAGGACCCTACGTTAACAGTTGAAACGTCGATTCTACTGATGACAATTCGGAAAACGGCCTTTCGACCGTTTTTACCCAGATTTTTTTGATATTGACATTAACGTAGAATTGACGATAGTGACATTAACGTAGAATTCTAATGTGGAATTCTAATAGACCAGCTAAAATATATGAATTAGTAATATGGCCATATTTAAAGTTATTCAGTCTGATGAGTATTATTAATGGACATAGAAAGCTCGACTGTCTGTAATATCTTATGTGGAATCTAATGAACCAGCTAAACTATATGTTAAGAAAAATATTAATGAATTTATCAATATCGATGACGTACGTACTCGTGATATGAATACTAGAATGAGGCTGAAACTCGATGGCATCTAGTCCCTAATTATTTCATGGGACTAGGTCTACACTTTTACAATAGGATCTCAGAAAACGGTCAAGAATTTTCTATTTCACAATTTAAAAATGTTGCGTGTTAAATGTATTTTTATGTTAATTGAAAATACAAGGCAAACGAACGTACGGGTCATCTAATGGTGAGTGGTCACCACCGCCCGCGGCTCCATGTCACACCGGAGAAGCTACAGTTGCGTTGTTGGCCTATAAGGTGAAGATAGACGCGCTTTTTGAAGGTACCCATGTCGTATCGACCTGGAAATACTGCCGCGGGTAGACCACAATATATATGACTATGAAATTGCATAGTAATGGAGTGCCACGTATCCAAATGATGAGGGTGGTACTTCAACTTGTGACGTAGTGTGCGGTTAGAAAAAATCCTCGTGATAAATGCGATAAAAAACGCACAGGGAGGATACATCTCTACGCAAAACTAAAATATCAAGCCTCTAACAGATCATTGGAGCCCCAACAATTTGAGCGGCGCTACGTTGTATGCGTATGTTGTATGTATATACCAAATTGTTCAAGCTGACACTCGGGTGACCTAGTGCAGACGTGAGAACAGAATATTAGGTCCAGTCTGGGTCCTATACAGCACCAAACGGTGTTTTGGTGTGAAATATGTATTCTCTCGCTCTGTTAATGACCCCCAGTTTTTTGGAGATCTATTTGGACTTGCTTTTCACATGATCGAGATACTGGTAGTCGCTCGAAAAAGCTGAGGCCCAATTTACTGATGTTGGGCGCTGTTTAAGAGAAGTTTGTAAAACTCGTGATACAAATGAGATTTTTTTAAGTAGTTAACTCGTAGATTTATGTTTTCTGGGGGTTGAATGGAACCAGGTTCTTTGCATTCCATAAAGAGAGGTTCTTGAGAGATACCTCAACAGAAGACACAAGTAAGTTTTGTAGAAAACGGAAACGGAGAAAAACTTGCACGGTATACAGCGACCACAGTGCTATAATCTGCATAGCAATATATGTTAGAGTCCTCTAACATTTCAATAATATGCAGAAGAAACAGTGTAGGAGACAGCATGCAGCCTTCAAGTACGCCAGCATTCAAGGGTATGTATTTGGAACAGAAACCGTCGACATCAAACTTGATGCTGCGCCCAGTAAGAAAGGTACTTACATAAATTGTCGGGAAGCCCTAAAGTAGAAATTTCACAAGAAACGCCTCGTGCCACACTCGAATGAAGGCCGTCTTCTAATTTAGACTAAAAGCCAGGCCCTCTCTCTTACTTTCAATAGCTGCAGCCCAGCGAGTGAGTTAAGTACAGAATATCACAGGTTGAGCTACCCTGGCGAAAGCCATATTGACGATTGCTAATCAATGGGTGATCATTCAGATAAACTAATGGCTGAATATTTACTATATATACTCTCCACAACTTTTGAGAGTAGGGAGTCGATAATAACAGACCTGTAGTTAGCTGGATCAAAGCCATTGTCTTTTTACGGGATCGGGCATCTATTAGATTAGGTAAGATTGCCGCAATAGGCGCATAAGCACAGGTGTTAGCTCAAGAGCACATGAACGGAACACTAAAGAAGAAATTACCATTTGCCCCATTCGACTTGTGGATTTCCAAGGAAGACAGAACTCCTCTAACGGCTTTTTGATTGAATTTAATGTCAGACATTGAGCTCTGACTCCGCAATATGCTCGGCGGTATTGTTCCTCGGTTATATATAGCAAAATTCGAAACAAAAAGAACACCCAGGAGATCGACTGTCCGTGTAGACTCAGATTTTATTTCCTGAGCGTAGCGGCGGAAGTGAAAACTTCAGACTTGATGAGTTAAATGGGCACAATATTTCATTGCAGATAGTGATCTAAAGACCCCAAAAGGGCATCGACCACAACCTAATACTCTTCCGAATGTGAAGTCAGTAAAAGGTTTAATAAAAAGGCGTCGTGGTTGTCCACATCCGGGATCCACGTAGGCGTTTTAACCAATTGTGACAATCCATTGCCATAGCAAGGTTAAATACAGCCTTTCCCGCGTGGTTGGTGGTGCGTAACCCGAGCCACCAAGTATCACAACCTCTGCGGTGGTGATCTGTGAGAGCGCATCGTCGATAACCAGTTGCATGTGCTCCATGACTCGAACCATTTCTACATTACAACTGTGGGACTTGTACGGGCTTGCGTAGACTCGGACACGATCGTCAGAGACCACCCGAATCCAGATAGTCGACAGATCCCGACGAAACAAAATTGGCAAGAAGATGGAAATTTAGGTCCTCCCTTACTTTTTACCAAAATAATTATTTCATAAATGTTCCATTAGAGTTCCATATTAAATATATCTGACCCTCCAGATTTATAAGTCCGTCAAAAATATGAATATTTTTGGACAATTGTTGTTGAAGAACTATATCACTAATTCATATAATTTAGGTGGCCCATTAGAATTCTACATAAGATATTCCGGATTCTCGAGTTTTCTATGTCGATCAATAATAATCATTAGACTGAATAACTTTAATAATGGAGCTATATCACTATTTCTTATACTTCAGCTGGTCCATTAGAATTCCACATTAGATGTTACTGATTCTCAAGTTTTTTATGAATAAAACTCATGGGGTTGAATGAATTTTGCTGTAGCACCATAGTTTTAATTCTTATATTTTAACTATTTTAGTAGAGTTCCGCATGAGATGTTCTACAATTATATATATGAATAAAAAATAGATAGATACCACGGTGATTGTTGCTCTTTCGTGCTTGTGTTAAGTTTTCTTAACAAATTACGTCATGTTTTCACCATGACAATAGCTTTTCCTACAATTTTGAAGGATCTGAGATGGCACAAAATACTAACATTATAGCGAATAGCTGCCGTAAACTACTGATACTGTCCCTAATGCAAGATTCCTCAAGACTGGTCCCAGTGAATATCGTCTTTAAGTAGGCGAAGTGCCCAGCAAGTTGCTTGAAACTAAGGATGCTCTACACTATCAATAGATTTAAAAAGAAGAAATATATAGGTCCACGATTATCGTGGAACAATAGGCGCAAATAGTAACATTCCCCACTATTAGGATAGGCTTTTTTCGTAAAAACATACATTCATATGCAAACACCCTTTTGAAGTTAAAAATATCTTTGATTTTCAAGATTACATAAATATAAGTGAAATATATTTAAGCGGCTTAATTCAAATTAGTTTAAAAAAATAATAATAAGGTAATTAATCTGGTAATTTTATACATTTAAAATCCTTTTTTGCTGTTTTAACAGTATAAAACATTAAAAAGTATAAGCGATTACATAAACGTATTATCACTGTTATTACACTCCCGCTGGTATTACATACCCGTTTCTCTGACACTACCACATCACTTTCATTTGATTCTACCACATCATTATGTTCACTAACTTAACATTTTGTTTTATATATTATAGCTAGATTTTGACGACAGCTGACAATTAAAATTTAAATAAACATTCTCCCTGGCCAACATTATACTAATTGCCTCGCTACACAACAAAATGGAAGGGTTTGCTGCACCGCGTATAGTCGATAGTCGACCCGTAGTAAATTTAAAATCACGTCTAACTTACTACCTTTTATTACTTTGCATGTCTTTTTTGTTAAAATATTTAATGTGCAAATACCATTATTTTAATATAGCAATTTAATTAAAATTTACCCATCGCAATGGACAACTTTAGCTAAGCCGCAATTTTATTGTTTATTGTTATAATTTATATTTGTTTATCAGATATTCCATATCTTTATTTTTTACGCCAATAAAAAATATCTGTGAAACTGTACATCTTTAAATAATGCTTTATTTTGTTATTTCTTATACTTTACTAGACCTAGACCGTTATGATCGTTCATGAGATGTTCCAGATCTTCGATTTTAATATATCAATGCAATTTGCTCACCACGCTCAATAACTTTTGTTATTTTAATATTTCTTATAGATAAGCTGGACTGTTACGGTTGTTCATGAAATTTTCTAGATCTTAAATTTTAATATCTCGTTGTAAAATGCTCATCGCCCTCTACATTTTTTATTATGTCAATAACATTTAAGTATTTCTCATAGTTTATCTTAAATCTCCCTGCTGTTCTGCATCAGGTGTGTAAATATTTGAAATCAAATATAGCCCTATGTCCTGCCCAGACCAAATAGCTGTACAATAAAAAAAAATAATATGAATTCATTGAATTTAAGTTTATTGTAATTTACTATTTGCTAACAATTAAAAACTATTTTTTAATAATGCTAAAGAAGTATAACTTCTTACGCGCGTACATAAGTACACGCAATTATTTTTTTTTTAGTCTAGAATGTTTAAAATGTTTTTCAATCAATCACGCTGCAATCACTCATAAGATTTTGATAATAATCAATCATACAATACTCATTATGATTCTCTTATAATATAGATCTATACACGATGTTGTCTGTTATTGATAGCAAGGACATACAGGTTCCTTACATTTGATACTCGAGAACATACCACATAGATCTGAGAAAAGCATGGATTGCCTAAATGTATACCCGTCACTTTTAAGATTTGTCCCTGGAATCATCATGGCGAATGCCAAGTTCAAGGGAATTGCAACCTCTTGAACTGGAGAGGCAAATTGTCTGGTATAATGGAATCAACACGATCTCGCCTTTAGTATTGTTGAGTATTGTTGCTCGCACAATGTTTCTTCTCAGTTTACTGATTTGTTGATATGTTGTTGCGGTACGCCTGTCAATTCCTACGAGTTGAGAAACTCCACTGGATACGCAGTGCCGTCATCGCTTGCCATCACCGTGTCTATGAACGTGTACACCCTCGATGCGCCATCTATTACACCTAATAATTCGTTGTTTATATTGTTCACGAATTCATTTTTTGGCGGCAGCACTGCTCTCTCACCCAACCACTCCTCATTATTTAAATTATTTTTTAAATCGGGAAAATATACTGGTAAGTAGTTCTTTCTCGGTAGCTACTGGATTCGTTTCTAAAATGATTTTGCCGTCCGGATCGGTTTCCAGCCCACCATCTCCAATCTCCAGCATCTTACTGGCAAACGCACCTGACTCTATCATCGCGTTCATTTCATCTGCTGGTGTACCCCTCTCGATGACTGGAAGAGTTTGTCTAAAATCACCAGCTGCCCTTGCAGGCTTCGGTTCAAAGCCTCAAACGCGCGCTTGTGCGACATTGTGCACTCGTCCCACACGGTTAATTTACATTGCTGTAAAAGAGCACTGCGTTCGCTGTATTTTGTGTTGCTGCAATCCTCGACGATGACGACAGCCAGGGCTATATTTCAGTCTTGACGAATGCGAGCAAGCAATAAATTCAACAAAAATGTTTCACCAGTGCCCCTGGGTGCGTCAAGGAAAATAAGTTGCTCTTCTGCACTACTTACGCATTGCAGTATTGTGTTGTAAACATGTTGTTGTTCGGGAAGTAATTGAGATACCATTTCATTCACATAATTGTGATGCTGTAAACTGTGGTGTCGTATTAAGGTACCATTTCATTCACATACTTAACTGTGGTGTTGTAAACTGTGGTGTTGTAGTTCATCTCTCTCACAACATCACTTGACAGTGCTCGTCTTCTATGGGGTGTCGGCAAACCAAATTCAGACAGCTTTTTGCCACATATCGATATCATTTTATCTTCGATAATAATTAACGCCTCGTTTGTTATTACGTCAATGGTTGTGTGTGTTTGTACCCTGTGCAAAATATCTTCACACATTGCTTCTTTATACTTATTCCACAGTTGGAGAGGGTTTGATATCCTACAACTGCTCACCAAAATGACCAATAATTTTCTTACTTTTGATAAGGAGCTGCTAAGAACGGCTTCTGCCATTGTTTCATCCCAGTGGTTGTCAAATAATCCTAGCATTTCGCACGCTTCCCCAAATGTCGATTGCTCTTGACTTTCCACGGTTTTTAATGTTTCAAAGTTCCTCGGTCCACGCACTTAATTTAACAGCATACGTAAACAAAAGCATTCAAAATTGTTTACGTGCACGGTGTATATCCGACCAAGTGCATCTCCGACCTTCATACCTGGCCAGATTCAGACAGGTGTTCCCTGCATACGGCGCATCTACTCTTTCCTATGCAATTTTTCTTTTAGCCACAATAAAATATGTACATGAGGCAAACCCCACTTTTGCCCCTCAATAGAATACATAAAATATTGAGATTCGACAAATATCTGGTCCCTTCGTGAGTAAAGCAATCAAGTCATGACAATCGGTAGCTTTTTGACCAGGCATAAGTTCGTCAGTTATTTCTTGCCAAGTAAGGTTACACTTAACTGTGATAAAAAGATCCCGACGACCATAGCTACGGACGTACTCATTGCTATGAGTACGTCCTGTAAATGAAGGTAGCTCTCCGCTCGCAGCTTGCTTTTTGTTATAAAAAATATGTATCGTATGTAAGCGCTCCCTTTCAATTTACAAGTATCTACGAGAAACTGGTGTAGAAATTGTCTGCAGCGCAAAAGCAAACTAAAATCATTTTCACGCACCTTAAGCTGGTAAGATTAAAAACCCATACATGAAACTTTGTTACGTTTACGTTTTTTGTGGATTCACGTGAATGATACCCCTCTTGACCTTTCCAGAATATGATAGGGTACTAAAGAGCGTCGTAGAATCTGTGAGTATTGGCTACGCGAGAGAGTTGACCGTCGCAATTTCTCAAAATGATATCTCTCCCGGCAGTATTCTCGCTACCCACCACTACAGCCGCCACCTCGTTCGTGGTTGGCGCATTGTAGCGCCGTTAGTGCTGTCCACGCGGCACCCCGCCTGGATGAATCACCACCTTGTAACTATTATCGGGCATTATCTCTCTCTGCACTCCCTGAATAATTCATGTTTGTCTCTCAACTTGCTCTTCATTTTCTATAAAATAACCTTGTAAGAACTGTGTGTTATTTGCTGTAGTAGGTAACAAAGATCCAATTATGTATAGACTGGTCCCTCCCTGCACAATGAAAGTGGGTGAAAATCCTGGCATTGAAACCTCTGCACCAAATGACGTCATATGGAAACATGTATAATAAATTTTATCAAAATACGTTTAATAGTTTCAGCGTGATTGACGGACAAACATCCAAACAAACAAACTTTCACATTTATAATATTAGCGTGAAGCGTGATAGCGTAGTGCTGGCAAGTCACCTTGCTGTGATATTAGGGTGCTAAACAAGATTGCGACTTGTTAACTTGGGCTACGTTTCATTAAGCGCTCAGAACGATCGAAATGCTCCTGTAGTCGTTCCACATAACGACCGCGGTCGTTGTGGTCGCGGCGAAAACGTCACTTATTACGTCATGACTAACGCTCACAACGACCCATCTCAAAAGGTGGGTCTTTGTAAACTGAACTGAACTGAACGTGCCTCCGCCTCCACAGATAAATATAATTATATGAAATAGGATTAAAAAATTAATTTCAGCTTATAATCAATACAAATATATACATTTTTTCTTAATTGCCGATAACATAACCTGCTGCTGATTATTCATTATTTGTGATTTTATTTTTATTAAAAAAATTATGACAAATATTTTAAATTTCACTTTTCCTTGCCATATATAATTATAATTTACCTCTACACTCAAAACACACCATAGTCCATTCCACTCTAAGAGTAACGTAAATATACTGAGAAAGAGTGCCCACTCGCTTGATTCTTTTGAGGAAAAATTGAAACTGCAGTGGCATCTGCAAAATGAATCCGAACCAATATACTCACACACACACAACTCGCTCTCATACAAATCGTTATATTATTTATTTGCATGTATCATAGGTATTTGAATGAAACAAGAGAAATTATTATCATTTTTTATTTTATAACACGTTTCTTTTAATAGTTTTTGGGCTCCCAGTTCTCCTCAGTTTTGAATCATCATCACCATCTTTATAAGCAAATTTTCCATTCAATATATATTAGATTAATCTACACAACTTATTTTTAACGATATTTCAAGTCAGTAAAATATTTTATGATATTTTTATGTTAATACAAATTGAAGGGAAACAAATATCATATACTTAATTAACTACATTTGTAACTGATATTATATATTTTTAATATTGTTTATTTGTAACATTTTTCTTTCAAAAAATTCTGCAATATGTTGTATGAATATGAAAACAATGTAACATTCTTTTATTTGAATTTTATTTACGTTTTCATTAATATGTTATTATTTTGGTACTTGTTGTTTATATTAATTATTCTATTGTTGCATATTTTACACGACTAAATGTTTAACATTTTGTCAGTACCTATACCCACACACAATTTCTTTGACCTAAATCATATTTTAATACGAAATTGACAAATAACTTTATATTACAATTAGTATTACACAGCTTAAAATTACACAGAACCGAAAATAGTATCTTTTCGCAAAATAAAAATATTGGTTAATACAACGTCCTTCCGCAATACGCGACCAAAGCGGAGGAGAATAAACCTCGGCTTTCTTATACAAACTAACCAAAATGCAATTGTAACGAAAAAGAAGAAATCTACAAGCACTCATACGCACAGGGAGTAACTACCATTTTGTAATTGTGTAATTTATACAACTTATTCTTCCTTCGACGTTTTGTGTGGTCTTGCCACTTCGTTAGCACTTAGTTGCCAGAATTAAAAAATATTATATACAATTGTTTCGGAATCAATTAGTAGATGTAGTAGCTCTAGCTTCAAAAGATTTCAACCTGTTAGTGAAAGTGCCCCCCCCCCCTCCCCCCCCCTCGTTTAAGACGGTGAGTTAAGTAGGTGACTCTGGCAGGTAAGTGGAACGGGAACTGTGGTCTTGAGCGTGATAGTTGGGAGCTCTTAGTGGAATGTAGCCTTGGTTGTTCAATTAGTACTAGCTACTAGGATAGCTGTCTCAGTAGTTACAATATAATACAATATAATACAATATAAAAACAGTAGTTACAATATAATACAATATAAAAACAATAATAATGGATGAAATGCATGAGTGTGTGAAATGGCAATGATATTAGAACAAGTGAACAGGTAAATTTGGAAAATATGCTTAGTAAGGTTCAAAAATAACGAAATAAATTTGGAAAGGCGTAATGCTGTCTGAAAGAGGGCTACCGTTATTCGTCCCTATGGCACGATGAAATAGACGCCATTCTAGATAGGATAGATTTTTCGGCTTCTATACGACTTTAATTTGTTAGTGGCATTTTGTTTAAGATCTAATGATAAATATTATTTTATTGTTTTTTTCAAAATTGAACTAAACAAAAACTTCTAGCTAAAATTCAATCTCATTATCTCTTCAAATTACGTCTTTTTATGTTGTTTTTGTTAAAGCTTTGATCACTTAACCGCTATTCATTTTAATTGGCATTTTGTATCTATAAGAAAAAGATAAGGTTTATAAAATTATGTTCCTATGTTGAACTGAAGTACCAATTAGTTTTTTCGAAAAAGTCAGCGCAAGTCTTTTGCTCAAAATACTTTGGAAAGGCCGTGTTGGTAATTAAATGAACATCTCATTTTTTTATTAATATACTGTGTAGATTACTTATATTTTTTTGAATGAAGATGGTAAAACACAAGTAAAAGAAAAATAAAACAAAATGATTATTAAACAAAGCACCTATTTATTTTCAGTCGCATATTTATTTTAATAACATTTGTATACAAATATAAAACTTGGTCCCATTTATGTAACAATGAAATAAGAAAAACGTTTTCTATTCTGACGTAAGCCCTCATACCAAACTACCAGCTATAAAATAAATTACTTTCCTTGATTCTCTTATCATATCTATTATACAATAAAAATAATATTAAAAGATATATATAAATTATAGTATAAAATGCTATAATTAACATTAAAAAAGACAAGAATGCCTGCAAGGAATGCATATATATAAGTACATAACATATATAAAAAAACACTAATTCGAATATATTAAAAATGTTACATCACAATTAGTGTTTTACATTGAGTATGTGGAAGCAGATACATTTCCACCGTGGCCAGTCCAGTTGGTGTGAATGTAATCACCAGGCTTCGACAACAGCTCATATGTATGAGCACCAAAATAGTCTCTTTGTGCCTAAAAACATACACAAATTACATATTGCTCAACATTCAGTATACAATGGTCGTTAAAAAAACGTGGACAGTAAATTGTTTAAGCAAATAAATAAATACGCATTCTATGTTTTACTGTACCAACATTTTATATCAATTACAAGTTAGGAGTGCTGCTTTGAGTTCTACTCAGCACATTAAGCAATGTCTACCCTCCTGTCACATTTTTAAAAAACAAGAAAAAGTATCTTGATTACGCTGTATTATGCACACATATTCATAAGGTAAGCATAAAAACCCTAGTGTTAAGAGATACACCATTCTCTATGAACCACAAAATTTTCAAGACATTACTACTCAACGCCGTGCTTTGTCAATTCAAGAATCTCAAAGGCCCCTAAACAAAATGTATATTACCTGTAACAAATTAGCCGGAAGCATGTCAGAGCGGTAGCCGTCGTAGAAGGCGAGAGCTGCGCCGAAGGCCGGTGCTGGGACCCCCACCAACGCCGACTGGGCCACCACTTGCCGGAGCGACGGCTGGCAAACGCTGATACGATCACGGAAATACGGGTCTAACAGCAAGTTGGATAGCTGACTGTTTTTCGTATATGCTTCCTGGTAACATAAATAAGTAAAAGCCTCCCTACAGAATTAAGGAAAAGAAAAATATAGAGATAAAAAAAACTAGAATTCTGATAAAACATGCTGCTTGGAGTACCAAAATAGTTATCTTGTATTTTTATCACATAAAGCTATATTAAAAACAATTAATTTATGCTTAACAAATATTATATACATCATGTAAAATAACAACAATGTATGTTACTAAATTATTTAACAGAAAGTAGTACAAATGAATTAGTTGTAAATAATCACTTACTACTTTATACATGGTTTAAACTTCTATCAGCCATGTTTACGTTATGTTTTATATTTATTCATGATATATAAGTGACCTCCATTATCACTTAAAAAATACACAGAATTTGCCATTGTAAAAATGAACATGTGTAATCAAAAAATTATCCAGCCACTTCTTTTATAGTTCTTGTCTTATATTTGCGCTTACAATTAAATCTAAAAGATTTAATTTAGCTGCATTTTAATTTTTATTTTAAAATCTTACTTTGATGTTTCCAAGGAATACACTTCTGATGATGCATCCTCCTCGCCACATGAGAGCTATACTTCCATAGTTCAAGTTCCAGTTGTTAACCTGTGAATTTGACAAAATATATTAAATATGAACCAATTTGAATAAAAAATTTTAGCTGTCGCGTCGCAGGGGCGCGTGATGTGATCGTAAACAGGTTTTAAGTTATATTCCCACTGTAGAGAATTAATTATTTTCATGTCCCGACAATTGGCAGTTACATGGGGAGCAGTGTCTTTACAAGTACATACTCAAAAGTTAAAAAAATAGTTAATCACCTTAGCAGCTTCTCTAAGTAACATGAATCCTTGTGCGTAAGAAATTATTTTACTTGCGAAGAGAGCTTTACGGAGATGTTCTAGGAATTCAGTCTTATTGCCAGTAAACTTCAAATCGGAACCTGGTAGACTCTTACTTGCTGTTGAGCGCTCATCTGAAATAAAAATAATAACTTTAACATCTTTTTAATATATATTATGAAATATCCACGTTAAGGATAGAAAAATATTTTTAAAAACAGCTAAATAAGGAAAATATTTGAATTTAATGTAATGGTCTTACTGAATTAATAAGCACTTTTGTGTGTAATCTAATCACACACAAAAGTGCTTATTAAATTTACTTATCATTGATCTTCATATTTCATTAGTTTTACAACATTTTTGTTAGTCATTATAAGTTATCAACATTATCAAAACACTTATCAAAATCATTTGTCAATATATTCATAAATCTAATCAAGGAAACCTTTTTTTTTCAAGATTTTTGAACCTTTTTTTTATTTGCGGTTACATAAGATTTATAACAACTTTTACCTTTAAGGGCAGACAGGCATCGTGCAAATACAGCTTCACCAATTAGAGTTACTGGCACTCCATACTCTAATGCGCTAATTCCTGTCCACTTCCCAGTACCCTTCTGGCCGGCCGCATCACGAATCTTTGGCAATAAATATTTACCTGTAAAATAAATAAGTGTATATATAATATAAGGCTGTCGTGACGAGTGTAAGTTCGACTCTCACTCGGTAAAATTAATCATTTTCATTACCTAACTCTGACATCAAAACAAAGCATGGGTCACTTTCGCCACACAACATGTAATGTTTTGAAAATTGAGGTTTCGTTTCCCACTTTCCGGCCGAAAAAAAACCATTCATTATAATTATGAACACTCATCATATAAGATAGATATCATCAACATATTAGTTAAATTATAAATAAGACAATTATAAAGAAAATATACTTAGTTACTTTGCACTTTTGTTATCTAAGTCAGCCAATGATAATTACAATGTCATTCATATATGCAACAAATAATATAATCCCTTATTATTATTATAAATACAAAAGTGATTAACTTATTTTGTTAGTAGTTAGTAGTTCTATTGGACTCGCACACGGACATCAAAATCACTTTACCAATTTTGACTAAATTTCATGCCTTAGGAAATCTTACGCCATAATTAAAAATAACTGAACTGAATTAGGAAATCTTGAGATAAGTCATAGGCCACATTTTATTATGAAAAAAGGGTTGATCGAGTTAAAATAGCAAATTAATAGTTTGCATGATAGTCGCTTCTCAGCGACATAAACTTATTATAACGCCGTTTTCACTAAAAGTCACAGTAAATTGAACCAATACCTCAATTCTGTATAATTATGATATAATTATGTTGTGCATGCAACCGAAGCCGCGGGCAGGTTGTTAGTAAGATACAAAAAAATTAAAGTTTAACATACCGTCAGAGTCCTTGAACTTAAGAATATCGCGAGTGATTTCGATAAGGAAAGAGTCGAGTTCTCCTTTATTCCACTCTTCAAACACTTGTGCCATTTCGTCTTGTTCCATTTCTGTTTATTAAAGAATATGCATAAATACATATTTTTAATATTTCCAATTTTATAACAAGTAAAGAAAACAAAATGATGAGATAATTGTTTTTACCGAGAACATCTTTCATGAGATGATATGCTTCAGTAATTAGCTGCATGTCTCCATACTCAATGCCATTGTGTACCATCTTAACAAAATGGCCGGCGCCATCTTCGCCTACCCAATCGCAACAAGGCTCGCCATTCACTTTAGCACTTATAGCCTATTAAAAATTAAAAATAAATCAGTTTAAACATGTGTCGAAACTTAACGCCGATTTTTGTCTTGTTGCTAGAGAGAAGTAATAAAAATTACTAATTCCACCAAGTGGGCATTGAACATATCAATGCATTTACAATCAGAAGCTGTGCCATGTGACCACAATGGTCTCAGTAATAATTAGGTTTTGGCTCATTGCAGCCAATTCAATCCAAAAAAGAGCAGTAATATATTAATATAGTCTTTAACTTGTTTTTGTTTACTGGTTAACTATAATATAGCTTTAATGTTTCCTCTTAAATATCCTATATATGTAATGCAGGAAATCAATACTAAAAATTATCCACATTAAGCCACATAAATATTTTTCGTTCTGTATATAATCTTAATTAATTATTAATTTTAAATTATTATTTTAGTAAAAATACCTGGAAAATTGGTTTAACATAAGGCCAAGCAGCTTTATGACCGCCAGGCATAAGAGATGGACCATAGCGAGCGCCATCCTCTCCACCGCTCACCTGTTTTAGTACAAATTATATAAAAATAAGACGGCTTTATATAACAGCAGTTTTTGTCACAAGTGAAATAATTATTAAATATAGTCTTTGTCACAACAACAGCATTGTCTGCAGCAAGGCCGACCCTAATAAACTTTTGGAACAGGTTGGGTAAGCTGTGGTGGAAAGAGAAGTTTTTGCAGTTAATTTTTCAAACCTTAAATAAATCCTTTCCTATCTTCTATTATTTGTGGGAATAGTTGTTTGTTCCATTTTCACCAAAATTACTAAACAAATTTAGATAAAATGTTACAGGAAAACAGATTGATAAATCAGAACACACAGGCTACAATTTATTACTTTGAAGTATACTTCTATTCTTTAACGTTATTTTGTATAATTGGCTATAATGTTGATTCTAATATTGATCGCAATAAAGCTACATGTAATAAGATTTAATTAAATGAAGATTTAATTTAAAAAAATCTTACTGAAATACATACTATGTTATTTACAATTTACCTTTTTTGTTTTAGATTAATTTAAGTTTAAGGTTAATTGATTTATTATGTATATGGAGATATAAAGTATAATTAGACAAGAATCAGTCAGTTGTAATGTGTCATTTTAAATTTATTAACTTGACTTTAAGACCATTAATAAGTATTTGTTGCAATGAAATTAAGAATTAGATATAACTTTACCAACTGTACAAATTTGATATTGCTTTTATTCAATTATAACATTTAACTTGATCCAAATCTGTATAAAATTATAACAAAGATCATAAGTAATAATCATAGCATTTTAAATTTGTTGTAAATGACTTACTCCCATGCCAATGTAATATATGCCAGTAGGTGCCAATTGCTTACACCAACGTTGGGTATCCATATATTGAGAATTACCACCATCAATAATTATGTCTCCCTTTTCTAGTAAAGGTATTAATTTATTCACATACTCATCAACAGCTGCTCCCGCTAAAAGTAAATATCAAAATTATCATTTTAAAAATGTTTATATTTAAAGATCTGAAGGAAAAAAATTCGATAATATATTTAAATAAATTGTATATTTCTTACCTTTAACTAACAACATAACTTTTCTTGGTACTTTTAATTTAGCAACCATGTCTTCCAAAGATTTTGCACCAATTATATTGGTACCTTTTGCTTCATTTGCCAAAAACTGTTCTACCTAGTAAAAAAAAAACAAAAATTATACAAAAAAAATATTTAATTATCAAAGAAATTATATTTAAAACTATACCTTCGCAACTGTTCTATTATAGGCACAAACAGTGAACCCATTAGAATCCATGTTGAGAATTAGGTTTTGGCCCATTACAGCCAATCCAATAAGAGCAATATCGGCTTTTGGTCTGAAAGGAAAATTAGTAATTAAGAACCTTCTCTTCTTTGTGTAAGTTAAATTGTACTGCTATCTAACATTAAATAATTAAATTGGTACAACATGGATTGTAACCTTCAAATAACCTTGTCAATTTTACTTCAAAGTAATAACTTGAACAGAATATTAACTTTCTCATGGAATTATTCAAATATATATTATACATATTATAATGCTGTTATATATAAGTAATATATAATAATATTTCTTTTGATCAAAAGCTGGCATCTTTTAAATATTGTGCAGAAATCACGCTATAACGATTACGAATCAAATCGGAATATTCGCATTTCTTAAAAAATTCGCATAATGCACAAAAGTTATTTTATTCGTTTTTATTAAGACTATATATACGATAGTCAGAAATTAATCATATTTTTAAAGAAAGAAACGTTATAAGTACTGTTTTATAAAATGATATGATCTTCAGATATTTAACAAAATATATTTTGAAAAAAAAATTGTTGCATAATATATTAATTGCAAAGTCATGCTAACTTAAAATAAAGTTATTCTCCAACAAGACACTTTTGTTTAAAAAAATAATAAATAACCAAAACAGGACTTACTGTGCCATTTTATAAAATTAATTTTATTGATAATCAAAACTAACTCAATAAAAAAAAGTTATAAAATGTGGAATGAAGAGAATAAAGGAAATATGAACTTTAGTTAACGAGACCACTTTAATACGAAGTCAAGTTTATATATGTATATGTAATCTGAATTACAAGCACAGAGCACATGTACCCAAAGGGCAATTAAATTACAAGTACGGTACAGAACAGATAAAAATGTATTTTATAAAGTTTGATATCTACTCGATATTTACTTGATCGATACCTATTCAAGTAATATGTTCGACATAGGCCGTTTTCCGAATTATCAAAACAGCAGTCATAGCGTACCACAGACGCAATAAAATTTGTGTGACTTTG
Source organism: Eueides tales michaeli (assembly GCA_018249855.1). Classification (NCBI taxonomy): domain Eukaryota; kingdom Metazoa; phylum Arthropoda; class Insecta; order Lepidoptera; family Nymphalidae; genus Eueides; species Eueides tales. Next base: position 1,448 of record DWMZ01000258.1, on the reverse strand, counting down.
ACGTTACATGTGATTTGACTAGTGCTTATAGTACTGACGGGTCAGAGCGTTATCTTCGTGAGCATTTATGTTATTTTAACGTTCCTCATCAATGTCACTATCGTCACTTTCCTCGATTGCGGAAAATGCTTAAAATAAGCATTTTACCATTTTCATCGGCTACACCACATATAGCGCTCATATTTATATCAAAAAATGCTTTGTTCGGTTATGTTAAATTTGTCCAAACTATGAGCACACTCTCAAGTTGGCCGAATTATTAATACTTTTAATAGATGTTGGCACGCTCACTAAATCGGAACCCACGTAAGCAATTGAATTATCGTAAGTGCTGTGAGCACAATTCGGAAAACGGCCTTAGTGGTAACAATAATGATACATGTAATTGTAAGTAATTGCTAACAATGAATCAGCTTAAAAGTTTATGACTTGATAATACGTTTTTCCACCTGCTATAGTACTTATACCCTTGGTTAAATATACCAAACTTAAATGAGAAAAACTTACTACGTATTTACACTTTGGAGCGTATTTTGTTTCACTCATGATTTCGTCCGGAATGGATGTGTTTTGCTGTACAATATTATTATTCTTAGATATTTAATCAATATTATTCTTTGTACACAAAGAATATAAATCAACAACGCACAATTAGACCGTACGTTGGTACGCTATGAGCGCTCTCGGCACAATTCGGAAAATGGCCTATTAATCAATGTCAATGTCAGTAAATATATTAATCAACTTCTATCGTTTCATATAACCCTGTTACTTCTGTTACCTACATATTACACGGTCAATGAAACGATTATTTTTTGTAAAGGTTTGTTTAAATGAACTTCCTTCTACTTGTTGCAGTCCTGATAATTCGTACTGAAAACATCACTATCTTTACATCATATTTTGACGTAAAGATAGTTTTCAGCTCGAATTAGCGTGATACTATTCTAGTGTAGTTGTAACAAATGACATTGAAATGTCTATCAAAAGTATTTTGAAGTTCATATAAATAAATAAGATGTTATCGTGGACAGTTATCTAGTACTTTGTTAAAAAAATATCACACTATCACGCTGAAACTATTGAACGGATTTTGATGAAATTTAGTATACAGACATAGTCCAGGAGGAATCGGCGCATGAGTACCGAAAACTATTCCACCTCAATTTTTTTATGCGATCTTCTTCAAATTGCCCTTCTAATGATATAGACTACAGGCCCATGTTGAAAAAATTATGGGTCATTTGAACCACCAGGTGACCTATCTAGAACGATATAAGAGCATAAAATAATAAGATTCAGCACTATGCCGTCACTTGTATGTCCAACTGAGTGCAGGTGAGAATTCGAAAGTACAGGTAGAGTGAGTACATTTTGGTCACATATTTTTGTACGGCATTCTCACCACCGATAGAGCCATTAAAAATAATAAGAAAACGCGCAGTGCC
>DWMZ01000257.1:0-27512 GCA_018249855.1 Eueides tales michaeli | reverse complement strand
TTTGTATATATATATATATATATATATATATATATATATATATATATATATATATATATATATATATATATATATATTTATACAATACTAAAATCTAAAGCAATAATTGTAATTTTTTATCTCTTTTTCTCTTTTCGGGGTAGTCCCTATGGAAGCTGAACCAATTTTTATAAGACTTTCATTATTCGATAGAGGAGATTACGGAGCAACATGTTATCTTCGTCCGAAAATTTCCGAAATAGGGATTTACGAGTACGTGGGATAAACTGCTTGCCATATAATATAAATACTAGGAAATAAAAATATATAAATAAATTACCCAGCAAGTTTTCACTAAATCCACTAAAATAAAATAATGTATTAAACAATAGTAAAGCTAATGCCATAAGCTGCTGTCTTAATAAAATGAGTCTTACATTTTCCAATAACAGAATCATTGGTTGTTTACATTCACATTATTTCCATAAAGAAAAGCCTAGAGCCTTACAGAAACTAATGTGAAAATCAAAGACTTTGCTAAAAATACCATATTAAATTAATGTTATAGTTACGTAACTAAACGCTGTACTTATTTTAACTAATTCAGCCTAAATAACTAATATTTCAACTAACAACTCCAAAGAGGGCAGTGCCTCTCAAACGTGTCACGATACTATCAATATTAATATATATTTTAAAACTAATAACCGTTGCATTCTCTAATCATAATATAAATATAAAAATTTTCTAAGACCCGATCAAACATGTGTATTTAATTAAGCAATTAAAATATCGACTCGATTCTCATACATATTATGAGATCAAAGATTATCTTAAATTTTATAGTTCTTTAGAAAAGATAAGACGCTTATAATTATGTATAGGTATATTTTTATGCTGTTTAAAATGGTAATAACCTTTCAGGTGTTTCAGCTGCTATTTGGTAGGGTTCCGTGGTGTAGGATTTTATTTTTTTTTTTTTATAATTTCCTATTCCCATTTTACACCGAATTCTCGGACCTTTGCGTGTTGATATACGGAACTAAACACCGCGTTCCACGTTGTGAAAAAAAAAATTAATATTTGTGTTCCCTGGTCTATCCCTGTGCCACAACAGACCAGGAAATAGTTATACATACTCGTATATATAAAAATGTTCAGTTCAGTTCTTCAATGTTGGCGTTTCAAGTTTAATTTCTCTTCGCCAATGTCACATTATATGGAAAACACACAAAGAAAAATCGGTAGAAAAAAGAAAATCAATTAAGTATACTTAATTGTACAATAGTAAATAGCTTTGCCTTATTACCACTACTATTATAATTATTTAATAGAAGTGAAGTGGTAATAAGGCAAAGCGCGGCGTTGAGTTCCGTCACTCAACACGCAATGCCTCAAATTCGGCGGAAAGTGGGCAACGGAAGTGGAACGGAGTGTCTTAACACTAGGTTCCCGGGTTCCCTCTGCTTACCCTGCCTTGTGCGGAATACAGCGTGAAGCTTTTTTTTTAAAAAACAAATTATACAATACATCTAACTATAGACAAATCTTGAAAGTTGAAATGTGGTGTAGGAAATGTTGTCTACAATTCCTAAGACAGCGAATTTTTGCTCTCAAAGTCCATGTGAACAAAGTTACAGACGTTGACTAGTTAAAATAAAGTGTATAATAAAACGGTCAAGTGCAAGTCGGACTCGCCCACTGAGAATTCCGTACCAATTTCAAGATTATAGGTTAACGGGATGAGGAATTTGAAAAAGTTGATAAATTAAAGAGTGCGGGGGTGTGTGACTTTTTGATTGAACTGTTTGTTACTTGTAAATTCTAATTTTGCGGATATTTTCTTTTATTTCTATTGCAATTTATTACTTTGTGCAAAATATCATAATTTCCATGGAAGTTTACGGGTTTTGATTGTGCGGCAAATGTCATACAATATTGGGGCATAAGTCTCTCGTATATTTTAATCACGACTTGAAGCTTAATTTTTTCTTTGCTCTGAAGACCCGAAAACCTGAATATTTGATATTATTTCAGCTGAATACCAAACGATCTCGAGATAAATGGCCTTTACAGACGTACGACTAAGTGAACCTATTAGGATGTATCACCTTTTAAGTCACGGAACCCCAAAATTCATATATTTACCTTACAACTTTAAAAGTCGACACGCAAAGCGTTTTTGGGCGATAACTTGTGGTTGACTTAAGAAATGTAAATTTGCTTTATCAGTCTTAATAGTTACCATCGGATTATTCAAATTATACTAGAAAATTTAAATCAAATAACTAAATCTACATATCGTGGCGTCTGAACGCTTTTGTTAATTGAATTACATACATATTATATTGATACAAGCTTTTGAATAAGTTATCTTCTTCGATATAAGTTTGATATATTTTAATTTAATTTAACCGTATTTGTTTATGTATATATTATTAGTAGTACATAGGCTTGTTTATTATTTTAATGATATGATCGTTGTGCCGCAGATGCACAACTTTAATGCAGTGATGATTTTATTGTAGATTTTCGCTCTGGTAAGAAAATGTAGCGCGGCGTTTTACTCCGTCACGTAACACGTAATTCAAAATTGGACGGTGTGTGGGCAACTATATTACTTTCTGTTAAGTCTGCAACCGCAAGGGCAAGCGTATATGTGATTGGGCTATATATATAAAAAAATAAGGGTATTGCATAAAATTCGTTTAATTTACATAAATATTTTTGACTATTATTATTAAAAACTAAGTAATACAGTTTCTGTATAGAAATATTAAATAACATAAAAAACTTATTAAACTTTGACTATAATCAACTTTCAAATGCCGTTCTATACAACAGAAAGCTTAAAAAGCTAAACTTTCAACTATATTACCAATAAAACAATTAATTCCTAAAAAAAAATCACCAAAAACGACACAAAAACAGGCATTTGGTTTCAACCGCCGCCGCGCCGGCGCATACGTCAGTCTTATCGCGAGATAACGATTTCGCGGGTCCAGTGGTTTTACTTAATTATTTAAAACACTATAACACGCTACCATATCACCCGATTCGCAACATTATATTTTTGTTTTGTCACATTTTTTTTATTAACACAAGTCATTTCTCTCATTGAGATGAATCTCGCCTTCGATCAGCTACCGTATGATAATTTCAATGCTTGTAATAAATAAAGGAGTGTGATTTTTTAATATCTTATATATAGATTGTGTGTGTATGTATGTATGTATATTGATTTTTTGCTTGAATTAAACGTGTTTGGTTTAATATATTTTGCGGTGAATTTGTTGATGCGTGTAGGATAAGAGCGTTGGCTTTTTTAATTAAAAATGTTCTCGTCACATTTTTGTATGTTTTTTTTTTTTTAGATGTTTTGGGCGATTTGTTTAATAGTTTTTTAGTAGATTGTTGTAGGGAATTGATATTTCTCATTAAATTAATGAATAGCATACAAAAATATATATATATTTAAATATTTTTTTATATATAATTCAAAGATCGCTCTCAGTTTCACGCTGTATCCCACACGTGGCAGGGTAGGCAGAGGAAACTTGGGAACCTAATGTTAAGACTTCTTAACACTAGGTACCCAATTTCCCTCTGCCTGCCCTAAAGTTCCATTTCCCACTTTCCACCGAATTAGAGGCATTGCGTGTTGAGTGACGGAACTCAACGCCGCCTTATTACCAGAGCGAAGAAATTAAACACTAAATATTCAAATTGAAAATATTAAATATTTCGTTTCCTCGAGAGAGGATCAAACCCACAACCTGTCGGTTACATTCACATGCTTGTGCTGCTGCCCCACGACAGGGGTCCATATAATAACCGAGTTCAAGCTTTTGTTTTTATGAAAATATAACTACTTTAAGAAAAAATAACTACTTCGTTTTTTATTTTACATTACATTAACATAGCGCATCGTAAAATATCGTTTTTTCCGTCTTGTCGTTTAGCCTTAAGCTTACAATTATATTATTTAAGACTTTGAATCGACAGAAAATAAAATTAAAATAAATACGGAGGAAAAGGATAAATATCAAATGTCTTTAGTGACACCAGTTTTAAAGAAAATGTTCATCAAAATCATGTTTTCGCGTTTCCGTAGCAATATTCGCGCAATGATTTTTTAGTGCTCCTTTACATGGTATAGTCACGGACTGGTATATAATAATTTAATGATTGTCTAAAGCCTATTTAATGAAATTGTTAACGAAATTCTGTCATAAATTCTAGTTATTTTTTTATTTACATATTTTAAAATAAAATAAAATTAAATAATACACTAGCATCTTTGGGGCATGTCGTGGCGCAGGGATACAAATATGTGACTGTAAATGTTCTTCGCTCTGGTATCAAGACAAAGCGCAGCGTTGATCTCCGCCACTCAACATGTAATACTTCAAATTCAGTAAGCACTAGGAACGTAAATTTGAATCACTCAGTTCTCAATTCTACGATGAGCAGCGTAACTCAACGCCGTACGTTGTCTAATGAAACAAAAAATGGGAAATATATGTAGTTTCCCCAAGTAATGGGAATCCACGAGTATCACGTTCATATTAAATTTCATTGCACCACAACGGTCTGCTATTAAATTAACATTAGTATTAATATATTAAAGATATTTCGTTCAAGATCTGATATAATTTTCTATGTTTTTTTTCTAAGAAATAGTCAAAAACAAAATAATTGTTTCTTTGTATTTAAAATAGGCAGTTTGTTAGTTGAGCTTCGTACACGCAAGCCGTAAAATAGTTGAACTTTATTTATTTAAAAGCTTATCATTATTATCATTAAATTTATTTTGTTCATTAACTGTTAATATGTATATATTTTTCTATTTCATTTCCTAAATAAAAGTTTTTCGTGTTAATTTAATTAAAGTTTTCTAAGTATTAAAGAACTTTTGATGGAGCTTTCTAAAGAATACAATCTTTCTCTATATATTTTCGAGCTTTTAGTTTATTATGAAAAACGTATATTTTAATGGGTTTTTTAAGGTTACTTTTGGGTTATAATGAAGACTGGTCATAGTTACTCTAGGATAATACATTAAACATTAAAAAGTCATTAAAGCAACGTACTAGAGTATTTTAAATAAAGGAGTGCTATTTTTTTTAGTTTATTTAGAATTTCTTTATTTATTGTAGATCTATAATAATGCTACGCAAAAGTCCATGACACCATCAATCTCCTACGGTCGATTCATTTTAGAAACTTTTTTTTCAGCTTCTCGCTGCCTACACATGACAGGGTAGGCAGATGAAACCTTGGAACCTAATGCCTCACTCCCTTATGTTCCCTACTTTCTGCCAATTTTGAGTAATTGCATTGTGAGTGGCGGTGCTTAACGCTACGCCTTGTTTTCAGAGCTAAAAAATGAAAATATTAAATATTTCCTTGACTGGAGATCGAATCCACAACCTGTCTCACTTACAGTCACACGCTTATACCCTTGCGCCACAGACGGTCTCAGGTTATTTTTATTATATACGAAAAATATTACTTTACTTTAGAAGCTCTTTTTTTTGTTTAATGTAATTCTTATCTAAACAAATAAGTTCGTTAACTTAGGCATTTAATACAGAATTAAATTGTCCCTTACACTATATGAATCAAATGAATACTTTACGAAGATACGATAAAATAAAAGTTTTATTATACTTATAATGTTATTATTTATGAATTCCAGTCTATCTACATAATGCAGTGCTGGTAGTGGCCATGCTTTATGGCAGCGAAAAGTAGATATTGCTGTATCAATATGTTAAGTTTCACGCTGTTTCCCTCACATGGCAGGGTAGGCAGAGTGTACCTGGCGACCTAGTGTTAAGACACTCTTTTCCCCACTTTCCGGCCAATTTAACTAGTTGTGTGTTGAGTGGCGAAGCTCAACGGCTCGCTTCGCCTTCATACCAGAGCGAAGAAACGTAAAAATTAAATATTTTGTTTGAAAATATTAAATATTTCATAGCCTATCAGCACGCTTGTGCTCCTGGGCCATGACAGAATCAATATGAATATAGTGAAAGGCATCTCCTTAGTAGCATATACATGGTGCGTTTGTCAGATTTGCGGACAAACTCGCCATAAAGAAGTACACAGAGTGGTCGGTACTAGCAAGTATGTCAATATGAGAATGCGCTCGAGTAGTTTGGATATGTCGGCATAATGAATGAAGAAAAAATATAGAACAAAATGAAACAAATGTTAGTAATATGGGAAGCATGAGAAGAAATAGGTAAATTTTTAATTCAAATTGATAATGTTGAAGGAAGATAAAAAGCAAGCAAGGACTTCCCAGAGGTTCCTTATGAAGATGTCGATGACAGTGGACAAGGCGAAAGATGTACCTACACTGAGACCATGCATACGCTCTGGCTGACATAGAGCATTCTAAACCAAAAGATTTCGGAGATTAAATATTGGGAACAAAGCCTCCAAATGTAAAAATCTCCCTACAGTGATGCTAACAACATAAACAAGTTGTAACAAGCGTATAAGAATTTCGACGGAGCTTGGTGAGAACGAATGGCTTAATGGTCAGAGCGCTTGGACGGTTTGCAAGAGGCGCGGGTTCTAATTCTGTTTCGTTCAAATATTTATACGTTTTTAAATTTAGTATTTTTCTTTCCTAAGTGTGGAATAACACTTTTATTTATGTTTCTATTTCTTATGTATTTCATTACATTAAAGAATATTGTAAATTATTTTAAGTGTTTAAATTAATATTATATTATTTCATATAATTTCTCACATTTTAATTAAGAAACAAATCGCCATGCACTTCAAAGTATGAATGAATAATGGCAATAATACCATAATTGCTCACACAAGATAATCTTTTCTAAGCTTAGGTTGTTTTTATCCGTATAAGTTTAAATATTTAAAAATTAGAAACTATTTTTTATGTCTACGGTGCTTTTATTGCGATGTAAATGTACAAGGACACATTAGAATATATTTTTACTTGTGAAGAAATTAGCGGAGAATTCGCGTAATAACTATATAATAACTATAACTATATATATTAAGAGAGAGATAGAGAAAGAAAAAAAAATATAATCTCAAATGTTCATTTCAATTAAATGATAGAAAAATTGCAACTATTGTATGCATACCATTACTTTTCTTAATGAAAGTAAAATTACTTCTGATGTAGACAAACTATAACATTAATGACTATGATCTATTAGAGTGTAAATACTGATTCTGTATAATCATCAAAATATTTGCTGTATTTCCATTCTAAATTTCTCCGCGTTTATTAAGATACTTCGATCTTTACATTGCCCTCGCTATAGAAATATTATGTTTTATGTCACGGAGTTCAACGCCGTGTTATGTTACGCGTTCGAGAATCAATAAACAATATTTGTTTTCCTTTTTCGTTAGCTTCATGATGCGTCTCGCACGGGAACCTGACAAGGTAGTATTAAGCTACCGCGTCCTCGATAAACATTTCCGTTTTCCCATTTCCGCCGAATCAAGGCGTTGTGAGCATAGGGGAAAGAGCAACATCGATTTGCGGAACTTAACGCCGCGCTTTGCCTCATTACCAGGACGAAGAAAACAGAAATACAAAACTTTTCATTTCATCGTCTGGGAATCGATCCCGCAACATGTGGCGTTTATTTGCTTTCCAATGAACACATATAAATAATGCTCGAGCTCCTGAGATCATACTTCCACCCATTATATATAGAAACAAGTACAGCCTCTTGGCGTGTATAGTTCGTTTTACAACATCAAAAACAACTAGAGAACACAAAAACAAAACATCCCCAACCGGGATTTCAACTGACTGCAACCTCAACTGACTACGCATACACTAACCAAACACCTGTAGAGTGCAAATGCGTGTGTAAAGCATTAATTGATACCATATTTATTCTATAAATTTACGTTACATTTGCATTTCAAACTCGCGCTCCCCGACCGAGATAGTGTATCGTTACTTATTATCATTTTGTCGCCGGCTGAATCAATTAAAGGCCTGCATAATGATTACTTTGGTGACGTATTAACAAGATTTAACACTCGGCTGTAATGAAGATGTTTTTGTTTGTTTGATAAAGCTACCAGGTTAGTCTATGTATGAGGGGTGGGGTGGTCTGTGGCATTTTTACTATTTTTAAAGTGTTATTCCATATTTGGGAAAGAGAAATACTAAATTGAAAAAAAAAGAACGTATAAAAGTTTGAACGAAGCAGGATTTGAACGTGCGCCTCTTGGATACCGTCCAAGCGCTCTGACCAACTAAGCCATTCGTTCTCACCAAGCACCGTCGAAATTTTTATACATTTGTTATAATTTATTAATGTTGTTAGCGTTTGGACGGATCCCAAGAGGCGCAGGTTCAAATACCGTTTCGTTCAAATTTTTATACGTTTTTAAATTTAGTATTATAGTTTCTAAAGTTAGATTTTTATAAAGGCAAAATGCTGTAACAATTTTGATGAAATTTGTGCTTCTACAAGTGCTATACAAGTTTGAAGATAAATGTTTTATACTTTAGTTGATATTTGACAAAAATGTTTTATACTTTAGTTGATATTTTGATCAGACGTAATTTTTAAGTAGAAAGATGCTAAAACAAACTCAGTAGCTAATACTGAGTTTGTTTTAGCATCACACTGTATGCCGCACATGGCAGGGTAGGCAGAAGGAACTTCAGAACCTATTGTAAGACACTTTCCCTCGATTTGAGGCTTTGCACGTTGAGTGGCGGAACTCAACACCGTGCTTTATCTTGCTTTTCCAAGCTGAAATGAAAATATTAAATATTTCATTTCGAGTGCGGATCCAACCCACAGCCTGTCGGGCTTACAGTCACTCGCTTGTGCCACTGCGCTACGACATGCCTTAGCTACTAAGTTGTATGTCTAAAATGATTTATAAAATATGTAAGAATTAAAAAAAAATATATAATAAAAAGTAATCATTTTATTTCTTACGTACACCGAAAGTCAACACAAACAAACACAACAACTTTAATAAACTAAGATTAACCACACCATTCATCAGTTTAACAGAGACTGAACGTGTCTCGTTAAATATCACAAATAGACTTACTTGTAACCTTAACCTGTACCAATCCATATTTATCTATGTTGGGAGTGACGTACGAAAATTAATATAAAAAACATAATAATGTGGAAAGAAAACAATTAATAACAAAAATCAGCTGCACACTGTATGCCGCATTTAGTAGGGTAGGCAGAGGGAACTTGGGAACCTAGTGCTAAAACACTCCGCTCAGCTCAGACATTGTGTTGAGTGGCGGAACTCAACGCCGCGCTTTGTGTTTATACAAGATCAAAGAAATAAAAGCATTAAATATATAATTTTAAAATATTAAATATTTCATTTCCTCGTGAGGATCGAACCCACAATCTGTTGCATTCAAACTACAGATAATAATAAAAAAATAATAAAGCCACGCAATAACTCAATCACAGATCCAATTACGCTCGCCATATAAAGGTATCAGTCACATATTACTTCTGGCACTGTATCCATTAACGCTCCAAGCGACTACCACTGTCTCTTGCATTGTAAAAACAATATATATTATGACCGTTGCCCGTTTGATATATAGCATCACTTAATATCACCACGCCCACAACGCTGGGGTACAACTGATCTATATAGCGTACTAGTGAACAACCGACCTAAATTGCCCGGGGTACAAATGAAATATATGTATAATATTCCAATGTATTCTCTGTTAGTGTTTCTAAAACAAATAAGTCGTCCAGTAGAGGTCGTACAGATGCGCAACAGGGGATGTGGGGGTGTGGGGTACAGGCAATCAACGGTGATGATTTACGATGTGCCCGAGGCGGTGAGTTTGTCAACGGATACGGCTACGCTGGAATTTTAATGAATGATTATACATTGTGTGATATTGTTATTGCCAGTGATTATTGTTTAATCAATTTGCTTTATATCGATCGATGATGTAAATACAGAACTTCGCTTATGGTAATAAGGAAAATATTTTTTTTATAAAACGGTCAAGTGCGAGTTGGTTTCGTCCATGGAGGTATCTATAGCAACTTAATGACATTAATATTGTAAGAAATAAACTATAAGTATAAAAAATAAAGAATTTTCTATACGATATGTCATAGTTAGATTTTGTTCATATGTACCTTAGGTTCTATGTTCTAACTCTATGATTCTAGACTAGGTTTATAAAATACGCGGTAAATATCACATAATATTAAAGCTTAAACGTTCGTATCTTTTGATTGTTCTCCATTTAGAAGTTTTCATATGTGTTTCAAGAGAGGCTACACTCGGGTTTTAAAATTAATTTTAGCTCGTTATACAGATCAAACAGACTATAACATTGTTCTAATATATATTTTACTATTTATAAGGTGTTGATGGATCAACTTAGAAAAGAAGTATAGTTATTTAGAAAACTGGAGATTTGAACCCGCGATTCTTGGTCGGATTGCAACAAGAACGAATTTCCGGACGAATTCCGTAATTTTTTTTGAGGCACGATTTTCTAAAAACATTATATAGTAAAAATTATATATTTAACTCAAATTTATTTCTATCATTATACTTTTATTTAAAAAAATAAAAATAATAATAAAATTAATAGTTATTTATATTTATTTAATTTATATTTTCGTATTACATTTAATGTTTATATATAGATAGAGTAAATAAAAGAAAAATTTTACTTCTGTACTTTTAATTGTCCATAGTGGATTTGCTTATCTCTTGAAAGTATGAATTAAAGCGCGGCGTTGAGTTGCGCCATATAACACGCAAAGTGGGGAGGGAACGCGGAAAGTAGGGTAGCGGAAATTTTGTAAAATTCTTGTCTAACGTGGTTTTCTAAATTTTTTTTTATTTCGAAAAAAAAATACAATTACTATTGAACATTTCATTATGAACCCATTTCAATTATAAATTATTGAGACTTAATTTAATATATAAAAAAAAATAAAATATGATAATCTCTTAATATTTTAAGCAATAATCTTTATCCAGAATTAATGTATGTATGTATTTAATTGTAAATAATCACCTTACATTTTCGATTACGAGAATAATTTAAGAACTATAATTACTCTGATTTAGTAGATAATAAATAAATTGTGCATTTTTCGATGTAATCGATAAAGATATCGATATATGGTAATGACTTATATATTTTTGAATATTATCGATAAAAAACTCGAGTAATCGACTAGCACCAGAAACATTTTAAGTTCATAAAATAAGTTATCGAAGTATATGCTTTTTATTAAAATTGAAAATGTTATAAGTTACTTTTTGGATACGTTTAGTATTATATATTTTTCCTACCATTTTAGGTAAACATTTGTTTTTTTAGTTACACGCTGTGTTATTTGCATGTTTCGCCTTCAATAATAAAAAGTAAAATTATCTATTATAAAATTTGTATTAAATGAAATTATATACATATGTATGAACCGAACGGAGTGTATATATATATATATATATATATATATATATATATATATATATATATATATATAGTGCTTATCCATTCATCCATACAAGTGCGACTGTTAACACGATGTTAGTAGTAATTTTAATACATACCTAAAAGGGCGGCGTTTAACTCGGTCGAACGCCGGCGCCCATCGACACGTAAAGTCTTTTCTCTTAAAGCTACTTTTTATTAATTAGTCTCATTTTCAAATTTATTATTTGAAAAACATCATTGCTTTAATTAATTATTTGGAAACGATCACATTTTTTTTTAATAATTATTTTCAAGAATCGCAAGATTATCTATTCATTATTTGCAAACACGAAAAAATAGCCAAAATCACGTCTCAATAACAACTAAAGAAACTATATAAGCGATATGATTGCGCCGGCGCCGCATTGTTTAATATTCACGATCGACTGCCCGACTTTATTTATGCGTCTATAGATTAATTAAACTGGGTACACGGTACATTTACATAAGACATGGTGGTTGCATTTGGTGCCGAGTGTGGGCGAAACATCGCGTGTTACTTTCATACAATACTTTATAATAGAACATTTTGCATTTTAACTTTTGTTTTTGCACAATTTTTGTTTGAAATATTTGTATTTTTTTTCTTATTTTTTAGCTTCACGGTATATCCTGCTCATGGTAGAATAGGCAGTTTAAGGGTAGGTAATAACACTTCGTTCTTTTCGCCTTTTTGAGGCGAATTTGAGGCTTTGCGTTTTGAGCAGCATCAACTGAACGCTCCGTTTTATCATGTTAGTAGAGTGAAGAAGCGAAAATACTAAATAATAATTTACTCGAGTGGTGATCGAATCCACAACCTTTTCCCTTTTACAGTTGCTCAACTCCTGCGCCACGATCGGTCTTTGTTCCTTCAAAGTTAAAGTTGTCAGATTTAAATAAATTACTATTTGTTTTGCCATACATTCGGCTTGAATTATCAATTTTAATACGTTTTTTAATGTATATTATATATAATATTTTAGTTTGTTCATTAATTTAATATATTAAACTAACTAGAGCAATGAACTCGTTCAGCTTCAATATTAAATGCATTATTTTAATGTAAAAATTAAAATTAACTGTACAAGAATTTTATTTCCTTCTTATTATAATGTGGGTAAACTAAAAAATTGATTATATATATATATATATATATATATATATATATATATATATATATATATATATATATATATATATATATATATCTATCTGCACTTGATTATAGTATTTATATATTATTGTATTCTTGTTTCGGCGTTGAGTTACGCCATTCAATAGGCAATGACTCTGGAATTCGGTGTAAAATGGGAGAATGAATGAACGGAGTATCTTAACATTTACTAGCTTCTGGGTCTCTTTGTTATATGCTGAATACAGTGTGAAGCAAAAATAAAAAGAAAAATCTTATGAAAAAAACCTGGTACAACTTTCTAGACAACCTAAAATATTTAATTCGAACGAAATTAAAAATATATTTTTTTTATTATTACAAAAAATTGCTTGTAGCGAGCTTTTCCAAAAGCTAATATATGTAAAAGCTGTTCTATTCTTGTAGCTGTACCGCAATTTATGCCTTTAATTCTCTTGGTAGCAACAGAGACTCTATTAAAACGGTTTTACTTGTGATATTATTTATATGCGACAAGGCTTTTGATTTGAAAGTTCTTTTATGAACAGTGAATTATGAATGTATTCTATTTTGGTTTGTTTTTTTATTATACGTAGGTATGTAATTCTAGTTATTTGGATATTAATATATTACATTATAAATTGCTTAAAGTTTCAAACTCTGCAAGCAGTTTTTTAATTAAATGTTAAAAGTCTCCTAACTTTTCGTTTTCATCTTTTCGTCAAAACTTCGAGGCTGTTGAGAGCTTTTTCATTAAGTGGCAGAACTCAACGCTGCTCTACGTTAATGAGAGGGAAGAAATGATAATAATTTAAATAAAATTCTTTTCTATAACTAAAAATAAAAAAAAAACTTCTTTTTTTCGAACTACAAGCTTTCAAGCTTTCCCGAGCTTTACATCAAATAATAAGCTTAAAAAATCAACAATTTCCATAATCGGTTAAATAATCAGCATCGTTAGCTGCGCAGGCGCATATAAATATCTCTCTGTAACGAGTGTTGGTCGCCGGCGGCTACCAATGTAATTGGTTTCAAATATATCATATTGTATATTGTTTATTCAGCGCACCTTTTTGTTAGGTAGCGCCAACGTGCCGCGTTGTATGCAATAACAGATATAGTTTTAATTTGAATTTGTTTCTTTTATCGGGCGTTTTGATGGAAAATATTCAGTTTAAAGCTTTTTGTTGAAAGCGTATTTTTTAGGCACCCCGTTTGCCACTTTAAACTTCTTCTTGATTTTAAATTTGAATTGAAAAAGAAAAATATTATTCTGAATGAAAATTGAACACATACCCTACTCCTGAGAAAGTACCCTACTCCAGAGAAATATACAAGCACTAAGAGGTTCCTTGAGAGGAACCTCGGCTAACGGCCGGAAGCCTAAAACAAATTCTCAGAAAAGATAAAAACGGGTTTAGTCTTGTAATATATTATATTTTACCAAATCAATTTGTGTTCTCTACTATATGAAATAAAAGAAGGGTGGATTGTGTATTTCTTGTTTTTGACACTTTTGAATGGTACATTAGTGTACGAGTACATTACCGAATTAACGTTAACCAATTTAGTAGCTTCACACTCAAGGATATGTTACTTGAAAAGGTTCTTCTCTCTTCTCTCTTCACTCTTAAAAAGTTTTTGGACAAGTAGGAATATTATGTTTTATTAAGAATAAATTAATAATAATAGTTTTTTTTTCAGTTCTACACACATATCGGCGTAGGCAGTGGAAAATTGAGAGCCTGGTGTTAAAACACTCCGTCTCGTTATGACAAAATTTTGTCAAGGTGAATGGAGAAGGTACTTTTAAATACATAAAAAAGGTATTATAGGAATGCTGTATATAAAATTTGCCAATGCTCGGGTTATTGTCGTTTTTGATAATTTGATTAGGTCTTGATATTATATATAGGCTGTATCGGAATTCCTTTTTCGCCAGGGTTTTCCTTCCATCTTACTCCATTCAGTATGGTTTTCAGCGTTCTCCACCACGACATCCATTTATCACTTTCTCAGACATCAAAAAAGAGGGTAACTCCATGGACAGATTTGACAATTTTGCCTTACATAGTTTCAAGGTTGGCGTGCATCAATTCCGAATCGTCTCTAGCTAAGCTTTTGGAACTTGTCTAAGTTCTACCTAACTAACTCTACGATGTAATAAAATAAACTATTATTCTCCGATCAATAAAGTATAAAATATGTAAGTGAATGATATCACAATAATAATAGCCGAGGAAATGAAATATTTAATATTTTCAATTTAAATATTTAATATTTCATTTCTTCAAAGGCAAAGCGCAACGTTCAGTTCCGCCACTCAACACGCAATGCCTCAAATTCGGCGGAAAGTGGGGAACGGAAGTGGAACGGAGTGTCTTAACACTAGGTTCCCGGGTTCTCTCTGCCTACCCTGCCTTGTGCGGGATACACCATGAAGCTAAAAAAAAATATCACGAATCTTCATCCTAGTAATACGAGTAATATTTAAATAGTTGATAAAACCACTTTGAAGCCAAAGAGAGAAAAACGACAAACTACAGAACAATTTTATTATAATTAACTGGTATCCAATTAGATATATAATGAGCAAAACACTACCATACCATAAAAGATGGGGCCAATCAAACGCCGACTGAACGTCTCCGAAACCATCAATAAACTAGAAACAAAATTTATGACTTGTTTGCTCATATATTGTTTTATTTTTCAGCTTCACGCTGTATCTAGCACGTGAAAAATGAGGCATAGGGAACTTGGGAACCTATTGTTACCCTCCATTCCGTTCCCTACATTCCGCCGAATAGAAAAGAGCGCATTGCATGTTGAGTGTCGGAACTCAACGCCGCGCTTTGCCGTGTTACCAGAGCGAAAAAATGAAAATATTAAATATTTCCTCGAATGAGAATCGAACCCACGAACTGTCTCGTTTACAGTCACACGCTTGTACCCCTAAGCCACGATTGGTACGTAAATTTGGGCGTACATTTGTCAAAATTAAAGAAATACTAGTATATTGGAGCTTAATGTATAAGCGTACATGTTGTAACGTACCATTAATTAGGTTAAGCTAAGCGGTGGACGCTAACAAAGTTGGCCATAAATAACTGTTTGGTCTGACAGAGGCATCTTCCTCTTACGGTGGGATGAAAAATGAGATTTTAACAGCAAATGTCTACAATATAATAATAAAATTTTGGATTCGACGAAATGAAATATTTAATAATTTATATTTCTTGCCATGCCTCAAATGCGTCGGAAAGTGGAGAACTGTTTTAACGAGAAAAGAGTGTCTTTTATTCTATTTTTAAAGTGTTATTCCGCACTTAGGAAAGATAAATACTAAATTTAATAACGTATAAAAATTTGAACGAAGCAGGATTTGAACCTCCTCTTAGAATCCGGTCAAGAGGCGCAGGTTCAAGTTATGCTTCGTTCAAATTTTTAT
Source organism: Eueides tales michaeli (assembly GCA_018249855.1). Classification (NCBI taxonomy): domain Eukaryota; kingdom Metazoa; phylum Arthropoda; class Insecta; order Lepidoptera; family Nymphalidae; genus Eueides; species Eueides tales. The sequence goes on along the minus strand of DWMZ01000257.1, from coordinate 11,441 downwards.
ACGTTTTTAAATTTAGTAAAAGAGTGTCTTAACACCAAATCCCAAATTTGTAAAGAAAATCGAGAGCATCACGATAAAGCTTAGACCAATAAACTGTCTTACAAAATCACATACAAATATACAAAAAAAAAACAAAATCCCTCCACATATAGAGGTTTATTAAAAATCTATTGATTCCCAAACGATCTTGGACGGGCGTATCACAATCCAAGCGATAGGTCAGCGCGTGTCAAACGGAATGATACTTGAGTTTAATGTATGGGTATAGAATATATAGAGGTATCCTTGGCATTAAGAGGTACGCTTGAACAACTATTTATATTTTATTTACCATATTATAATTACGGCTTTTGTTAATATGAAGGCTGGCGTGGTGAATGTTGGTCAATTTTTGTGGTTTGTTACGTTTTTGTTGTGTAATTGGAATAGATTAAAATTTCTTCGCTCTGGTAACAAGGCGAAAGCGCGGCGTTGTGATCCGCCGCACAACACGCAATGCCTCAAATTCGGCGGAAAGTGGGGAACGTGAAGTGGAACGGAGTGTCTTAACACTAGGTTCCCAAACTCCCTCTGCCTACCCTGCCATGTGCGGGATACAGCGTGAAGCTATGTATGTATGTATGTATGTATTTTACGAATATCGTTTTTTGCCACATTCTTAGATAAATTCAACATTAGGCATAACTGCTTGAAGAGGTTACTCTTTTAAATTCTATATATAAGTGACTATTGTAGCTTCATCACTGTACTGTACTATTTTTAAGGTTCTAAGTTCTAAGGTTTATTATTATATCTTTTTTTTGGCTTCACGCTGTATCCCGCAAGAGGCAGGGTAGGCAGAGGGAACCCCTAGAAACTAGTGTTAAGACACTCCGTTCCACTACCGTTCCCCACTTTCCGCCGAATTTGAGGCATTGCGTGTTGAGTGGCGGAACTCAACGCCGCGCTTTTGTCTTATTACCAGAGCGAAGAAATGAAACATTAGATATTTAAATTGAAAATATTAAACATTTCATTTCCTCGACTGGGGATCGAATCCAGAACCTGTCGATTACAGTCACACACTTGTGCCGCTGCGCCACGACAGGCCTCACATTATTTCTATATATCTTATTATTATATACCCACAAAAAAAAACTAAATTAAACATAGCTTTTTCTTTATACGATTCAATATATTTTTATTATATAAATGTGACTTAGTGGCATAGAATTTTATAGAAAACACGACGGTCGATGGTACATTTCCCACTCAGGGGAATTAAAACAAAAAAAAAATCTTCTTTTGTTTTTTGTAACCGGATAAAGCGCGGTGTTGAGTTCCGCCACTAAATAAATATGTTAACATGAAAATAGAAAACAAAATGTATTAACACGAGGTTTTACAAAATGACGAGTTACGCATTCACCTTCATACATATATCTCTGTACCAAAGTGATATATGAAGTATCACCAAGAACTCGGTGAACAAAACCAGAAACGGGGTGGTCGCGGCTTCACATACGGCCGTCCGATTAATATATATCGTTCCACGTCGCATCCGACTTATGACAATCAAAATAAATGACAAATGAAAACGGTTTTTTGTGCAAGTCACCGCGTTCCTTACGCTAACATTCCCCGTCGCCGCTTTGTACACTGTAGACGTGGTTTTTCAATAAATCCACTGTAAGGACAACGCACTACGCTTTTTTCTTTTTTTTTTTGTTTGATAGTAGAATTCTCACGCACCTGCTGCGCTATAGCTAGTGAGTGGCCCCGGATATGCCCGGATGTATAAGAAATATTGTTTTTAAACTCAATTTAAGATTATTTTCATTTATTTATATCGGACTGAACGTGGTTTAATTTATAATATGTTATATATTTTTTTTTATCTTGAAAGTTTTATCGAAATATATTAAAGCAATTTTCTATTTTTAATGATATTTAGGAAATTTTCTTTCCTTTTTCCGTATATTGAGTATTGAAAAAATTTGGAAAATTGATCTGCAAAATTTTGAATTTTAATTTCAGAACATGGATAAATATATGAAAATATATTAAATAGCGTAGTATATTAACTACCAAGTGTGGACGAATAAAATTTAAAAAAATCTATGATTATTGTTGACAATACAGCCTAAAGGCTTTATCAAGAGTTATTTATATTAAAAGCTCACTCGCTCACTCAGCTTTACGTAGCAGGGTAGGCAGAGGGAACTTGGGAACCCAATGTAAGGACACTCAGTTCAGTTCCCCACTTTACGCCGAATTTGAAGCATTTAGTGCTGAGTGGCGGGTATCGTACACGACCGGATTCTATTGAAAAATCTTGGTTATTTAGTTTAAATGAATTACTTATTTAAAGTTTTTATTTGCGCAATATAATAGTGTTATAATCTTGTGTTTCCTATTTTGTGTGGTGTGTTCAATCACGGAGCTCAACGCCATTCAGTCTACCGGAAGGAGGACAGTAAATTATTGTAAATATAACATAAATAATATAACATATATTTACATTATTTTATTGTTTAACTATTGTAAATATAATATAAATAATATAACATATATTTACATAATTTCATTGTTTAATTATTGTAAATATATTGTAAATATAATATGAATAACATAACATATATTTACACTATTTCAATGTTTAAATATCGTAAATATCTTGTAAATATAATATAAATAATATAACATATATTTACACTGTTTCATTGTTTAACTATTGTAAATATCTTGTAAATATATCACATATAACATATATTTACAAGATTTTTACAATATTTTATTATTTACATATTGTAAAAATACAAGATATTTACAATATTCTCGAACGGGAACCGTACCCAAAACCACCATGTATCAGATGCACATCAATAGAAAGAAAAAATAGCTCATACACAAAATAATTTCGATGTAATATAATGCAGTATCACGGCCACACAGCGATTGGGTCACAATTCACCACATGCCAGTCCTCCGACAAAACCCAGCTCTACATGACATCCGATGACTTAGGAATTTAAACATCTATTCATGCAGTACCTTTGACCTGTCCAAATTAAGTATTTTTATAGCTGCGTGATGGTATTTGAGGCATTACGTGTTTAATGGCGGAACTGAACGCCGCATTGCCAGAGCAAAGAGAGGGCATTTAGAAAGTTATTTATTTTTTCTGTAGGGAACGAATCCACAACATGTCGTTTACAATCGCACCCTTACACATCTGCACCAGCGCTATATAATATAGATACAATACAGTGAGTTCTAAAACTCTCCGTTCTCTATTTTTTTTTTCAGTTTTCGGAATACACACAGCTCGTTAGTGACTAAACTATCCCAATGCCAAACGACTCATATGTTTTTTAATGATAATTAAAAAGAAACATATTTATTATGTAATGATGTTTTTTTATTTATTGTTATTTGGTGGTGTTTATTTAATGTTTTTTTTTCATTATTGTTATTCGTATTATTATCGTTATTTATGTCGTAAACTTTTGTATTTTATTTCATTTATATAGATTTTCCATGTGTTTATATATAAGAGCTTTTAATATATAAGAGCTTTATATATAAAAGTTTTATATATAAGAGCTTTTAATATATAAGAGCTTTTAAATTTTCGAATAAATATCTCGTAACTTGTATACATATATTAACGTTTGACAAAAGAAGATATAGAGTAAGTTGATAAATAATATACGTGGTTTTAAGATTTCAATCATAAAAAATATTTCAAAGATCTAAAATAATAAAAAAAGGCATATTATATTTTACAAGGAAATTCTCCAAAAATTCCAATTAAATAAACATAAACAGATAATATATACCACAGCTAAGTCAATAATATTTTAGTGTTAATGATAGACACAAGAAAGAATATTTATATTTCTCTATATAATTCTTATAAAACATTAAAAAAAATATTTTCGTAATATATTAAGTATAAATTTTGTATAAAAAATAGCATAGCAATAAAAAAAAATAATAAATAGAGAACCCACTTGGCATAATCCTGTTTACAGTAGACCTGCCTGTCTCTCAGGAAGCAGGAGGGGTGTCTATCCAGTTGTACTGCGCACACGCAGCATCTCAAGCAGCCTGTGTGCCACGCGCCTCCGCCCACCTCCAGAAGGAAACGATCAGCTATCGGCTCCCCACAAGCACAGCAGGTACGGTGTTCCGTCTGTATAGATATGGTAAAGCTATAAGTAAGCACGGCGTTAGGTTACGTCAATTAAAACGATATTACACGAAAACTAGAGAACTAAGCAACTCTCGGTTGAAGGTTAACTAATATATATGTTTTAATAGGTGAATTAAATCCCTTTTTAAATTTGGTACAATTTTACTTTATATAGAAATGGAGTAAAGAGTGATTTTACTTGAAAAAGCTATACTTAAAGATGCTACAAATTAATTAAAGTGAAATATAGCACAAGCTTTTATATATTTGACGGTATATATTCTTATTGACATAGACTATGCTATAGCTATGTAGGTATATATTGTAGACGTCGTTCTCTAGTGTATATATTTATGTGCGGCGTTAGGTTACGTGAATTAAAACGCTATTACACAGACATATTGATTGATATGATATGATTAGCAAAATATAACCTGATATAGGTTAACGCATTACAAACTTCTCCCACTTGAGGAAATTAAATATTAAATATTTTCCGTCTTCTCGTTCTGGTACCGGAGCAAAATGCGGAGTTCAGTTACTCACTCAACACGCAATGCCTCAATCGAGCGGAAAATGGAGAAGGAAAGTGTCATAATCGGAACAGAATATCTTAACACTATTTCCCCAGATTCCCTCTGTCTACCCTGCTATGTGCGTGAAGATAGAAAAAATCGCGTGATCATATGAAAACCAAAAATACGTGGCATATGATATATGACATGACGTTTTAGATATGGCATATAACCTTGAAGGCACAGTGGGTTAGATGAAAGAGTTATCCTATAACCTTCATCTATACTCGTAAATGAATTGTCAAATACAAAATGAGTTTTTCATTACAATATATTGGACTTCCTGAGATTAGCACATTCAAACAAACAAGCTCACAATTATTTCTATATCAACTAAAAACAAATTCACGAACATTGTATGCACGTACGGTGTATAAGATTTTTCTCCATTACAGCTATATAAAACGATATAGTAATAAAATAAAGCACGGCGGAGAATTCTGCCACTGAACACGCGATGTCTTGAATATTGAAAGTCAAGTGTAGAACTGTTTATTCCCTGCCTGCTCTGCTAAAAAAACCGCAAAAACGGTAAAAAAAAAATACATAAATAAGATCACCCATTTCTCGTAGTCTGTACATTAATTTATTATTATCGTATTGTGAATTCGAGTGCGACATGTGTCGCGTACAAGGGGTGTGACTGTACCACCGTAATCTAATATAGGCGTTGCATAAATATCACACACCCCGGCCTTTTCAAATATAATGAAGTGATTTAATCCAATATTTGTCACGTGACGGAAATAAAAAGCTTGTTTGTTTGTTTGTTTGTGTCAGAAAAATCTTGTTCTGATATCTTTTCTGGAAATGCCTGATCTAGCTTTTAACATGATGATGTAGGTCAGGTCATACCGTTTTTTAAAGTTTGTTTTGTATTTTTTTTTTAGTATTTTTTTCAAATTATATTTAGTCTGTAGCTCTTTATTTGTAGTTGTCTTTGGATTCTTTGATTTATTTGCTGTGGTTTCGACTTAATGATCAAACAGATAACTAAAGAAAGTAATATACAAAAGTGTATTTTTTTACCACAGCGAAGAAAATAAAAATATTAAGCATTCCATTTCCTCTATTTACATGGAACTGCCTCTCACGTTCACAGACACACTATATACACTTGCACCACGACGTACCTCTGAATCCTATCATCTACGTTAAATAAATTACTATTATATTATAAACCATCTACAATTAACATATTTAAGTACAAACAAGAAGTACCCGCAAATGAACTTTGACATCGTAAATAAGACGTATAATGTAATTAGCATAATTACTGGGCTGGTGTTGGCTTCCTTATAATGTTTACTTTAGAGATTCCTGTTTCTAACGTTTGACCTTTACTTATATGCTATAATATGCTATAATAAGCTATAATATGCCATAATATGCTATAATAAGCTTTAATATTCTATAATATGCGAGATTATGCTTATATACTAATGCTAATGTTTACTTAAATTAGCCTTTTGCTGATATTGAATAATATTTAAAATATATATTATTGAGCCCTGTCAATATACTAGGTTACCTAAGACTATGCTGCAAAGAATATAGCGTAAATCAATTAAATCCAAATTAATAACTGTTATTGTTTTATACCTTAGTACTATTTAATAGAAAAGCCATCAATTTTTTAATAAGTAACAAGGTAAAATTCTTGTTGTTCTTTTTCATTGGCGCTTCAATCGTTGAGCGCTAAGCTTGGTATAATTGTGATAAAAGAGGCCGGTCGTACCGCAGATGCTCAAGCGTGTGAACGACATCGCGGCAAATTATGGGTTATACCCCAACTCGAGAAAATAAAATATCTTATATTTTAATTTCCTAGCTCATCTAATGCGAGAAAGCGCATTGATTTGTTAAAGTTTTACCACTTGACACGCAATGCCTCCAATTCGATGCAAAATGAGGTGAAGCTTAACACTACCTTCTCCTTTTAAATTTTAATGCCATGTGCGGTATACACTTATTTCAAGTGTCAAAATCAACAAAGTCACATATCATATATACCCACTATAGAAATAAAAGAAAAATTTTAAACTATGGACCGTACAAAAACGATTGAGCCACCGTCAAGGGGTACAATGTCCCCTTACAAGTCCACCACTCAATGACTGACTTGTAACACCCGGCAAATAATAACAAATAAAATAATATTAATGTTCAACAACGTTCCGTGCCCCAGCGGTGCGGTAATAAAATATACCGCATTCAGCATATGTGTGTAGGGGGCAAAGTTTTTGTTACTATCGAAATGTGTGTAACAAATTTCTTATATTGATACCTGGTGGTTTAGTGGATAGGTTAATGGGGGTAGGTTCGATTCTGTATTGAGAATGTGTTTTTTTTTTGTTAAATTAATTAATTGTTGACACTTTCCTTCCTACTTTCCTCTAGTGACAAGACAAAACGGAGCGTTGAGTTTCTTTAATTACGTATTGTTTCGAAAATTTGGGAACCACACCTTACTTATTAGGTTCCCAATGCCGTCCCTGTTGTAACCAGGATACAATTAAAATTAAAGTGAAAATAAAAAATGATTGATTCTGAAATATGGAGATTATTACCGTTAAAGTATTCTGTACCTTAAACGAGCATAACAGTCACAAACATTCATAGCCTAAAAACACTAATTAATATTTAAATGACATTAAATTATTATCAAATCTAAACTAGCTAGTTATTTAATCTATTTAATTTTGATTAACTTTAAGTGACTTCTCAGAGTGTGTCTCAACAGTTACAGCCCAACAAAAGGTGTAGCAACAAAATAATCAACGCTACCTAAACAAATATTGAGACAGTTTAAGGAAAAAAGATACTCCCATTGTATTTGCATAATTTTAGACAAACCCTTTTCAAATGACGCGTTAAATACTTCCAAACAACATTATTATACTACAGTAGATTTAAAGTGAAAACATGTCCAGGAAGCGCCACCGGGGCGCCTTTTCTATGGTTTTTTCTTACTTCGTTCATTTATATCTTGCAAAGCAGTGTTAAGATCCGTTCTATATCTTTGGTTTATTTTAGAGACATTATGTACGGAATTAGCGTAATCTAACGTCACGATATGTCTTAGTATTTAAATTTCCGCTGTTCTTTTCCTCAGTGGTAAGAAATTTACTTCACAAATTTTTTTTGTTTAAACTTCACGCGATACTCTGCTTAAGTGCAATAGAAGATAGTATCGAGACATTTTCGAGACATTGGCTGTAGTTCAGCGCCGCCTTCAAAAAGCTTCTCATTTCTTACCGTCAATATTTAAAAACCGTCACAATCAATACAAAATCTCAGTCAATAAATAACATTAACACTTATAAACTGCAAACATATGGCTCAGGCAGATCGCTCACAAAAGTTGACACTTTAAAAATGATGGCTCAGTCACAATGGGAGCGTCATTGGTATCTAATAACGGCGAGGTACAATGCTTGTCGCAAGTAGCGAAGTTATTGTACGATTTGGGCGTGACGATGGTAAGGGAGTGAATTTGGACTGCATTTCGTTTGGACTATATGAAAATTGATATATATTTTTTTTAATTGGTGCAGTTTAGTGGCGTAACTTAACGCTGCGTTTTGTTTTTCTTTAAATGATACATTTAGTTGAGTTTTAGCGACCGAAATTGGATTTGATCCTAGTCTTATTTACAGTGGTATGATGAGCTAGTGCGCCTCAACAGTATGTAAACAATATAATTATATGTTTATTGAAGTGGTATAATTTTGGTTAGATTTTAACGTTAGATATAAAAGTTAGAAAAATCTTCTTTTTTTTAATTTATATACTGTACCGGATGTGCAGAGGGGATTCGGTGACATAGTGTTAAGACACTCCGTTACCATTAGGACATTTCAGTTCTCCACTTTGCGAATTGGGGTTAAGTGGCAAAACTCGTTACCAGAGCTAAATTTAATTTCCTCGAGTGGTGATCGAACCCACTATCTGTTGCATTTCTAGGCGTACCTATTCACCCCTGCACCATGATCGCGTCAATATATTTTTTTTTATTTTAATTTTTCTTATTTCATATATAATAGTTTTAATATTATTTTTTCTATCAACATTAAAAATATATTAAATTATATTAGAAATAAATAAATTTCATACAAAAGGCAATAACGTTGCATATATGAGAAAAAAATAAATAAGAAGAGCCAACATTTCGTCTGCGTAGAGCCACAATTTATGTGACTTAAACTATTATAGAATAAAGAAACTGGTTCGTTTTAATCAGCTGCCATAATAAATTTGTCTGGCAATTTGGTTTAAATTGGAATCGGTCAATCGTTTTTCGTTTATAGTAAATTATACATTACTAAATTTAAAAACGTATAAAAATTTGAACGAAGCAGGATTTGAACGCGCGCCTATTGGATACCGTCCAAGCGCTCTGACCAACTAAGCCATTCGTTCAAAAAAGCCATTTGGTTAGAATGCTTGGACGTTTCCCAAGAGGCGCGGGTTCAAATCCTGCTTCATTTTGATACATTTTCAAATTTAGTATTTTTCTTTCCTAAGTGTGGAATGATACTTTAGAAATAGTAAAAATTATACATTATTTTCTCTTTATTTCTTGCAAAATTTAGATACATTGTGTGTTGTGGCGGAGCTTAACGCCGTGTTTTGTCTAAATAAATAATAATAGGGCAAAATACCCTAGTGTTGTGACATTTCTTTCTATTATACATATTTTCTCAGATTAAATTGAAACTTTTACCAGCGTTTTTCTTTATTCCTTGCTAAATTTATATATATTGTGTGTTGTGGCGGAATTAAACGCTGTACTTTGTCTAATTAAGACCACATAACAAAATAACAGCTAACACGACAAAAAGCTCTAGTGTTGTGACATTTTCATCTGTATTATACACATTTTTTCTAATTAAATTGAACCGGTTACCACTGAGCATACTATTTCAATCTATACGTACATACATACAGTCGGTGTTTACAAAAAAGATCGCTTTGAAACTATTCAATACGCGCCCACATCACTACACTTAATCTTTGTAGCCCATTTATCATTTTCAGCCGATAAAAATACCATAGAGATCTCAGTAACAATAAGATACAAGCCCAAGCTCATACCTGATGTGAGGCCGAAAGTCAATTATATTCAAATATAAATCGGATTTGCAAAGGTAAGCTGGGTACAATGGGACGTTGGCAGTGACAGTGGGCTCGCGGGGGGTCGTGTCACGCCACACCGCGTTAAACACCGATTTGCGAATTATGAAGTCACAGTTATTAACTATATCGTCATTATTGAGTGGGGCTAGCTGTGAATATGATTTTGATAGCTTAGTTTGGTAGAGCGCGGTGTTAAGCTCTGTCAATTATTGTGTAGTGTTACGCAGTTGTGCGTGGCTAAAGGAAATATTACTATTTTTTTTTCAGGCACATGACAGTGTATACAAAGAGAACTTGAAAGCTAGTGTTAAGACACTATGGTCCGTTCCCCACCGTTTTCTACCGAATTTGAGGCATTGCGCGTTGAGCGAAAATATTAAATATTTTATTTCCTCGAGCGAAGATCGAACTCACAACCTGTCGCGTTTGAGCCAGCATTGTGCCCCTGTGCCACGACAGGCCTCTGTACACTTTACTATAAAATACGGATTCTCCCAAGTTTTTGTAACAATACGGCCAAACGAGACGTAGTTTTCTCCAAAATTACCATAACAGTAGACAATCTGGGAAACTGGGTGTTATGTATTCAGGCAGGCGTTCGAGGATGATCGACGGCAAAATATTTATATATAAAATCAGAATGTTCGTGAATTTGGTGAGATGAAAGCTTAAGTGAGCTTTTTGATGAGGAAGTTGTTTGACAAGTTATGGGTTAAATTTACTTGAGATATTGTTTTGTTTACTTCAAGCTGTACACGCACATATCAGGGTAGGCAGAGGGAACATCAGAAGGTTCCCAAGAGATAGGACACCCCGTTCCGTTCCTCACTTGCCATTAAATTGCGTGTCGAGCGGAGCACCGTTTGCAACGCCGCGCTTTGCCTTGATAACAGAGTGAAAAATGAAATAATATATATTTTCTAAAAATACAAACATGCGTTTAAAGTGTTTAAAGCTGCGTTTATATTACAAATAATTTTGCTTATATTTTTTATCTCACCAAAGACAAAACGAAGCCTTAAGTTCCTCCACACGAAGAACTGATAGCTGAGTGTCTCAACTCTCAACACTATTCTCTACCGCAATAAACCACAAAGATAATCAAATAAGAAGAGAAAAAAAAATAACAAAAGAAATCGGAAATGACTTATGTGTGTCAGCAAGGGGGGGCTGAGGCAAAGTGTCTCAGCGGGGAGTCCCCGCAGGATAATGGGCACAGATTCACACCATTCACACGTCGGTTTTGATGTTTTTTTTTTTTTTTATTATTTGACGGGTCACCATCAGTCAATGATCGGTCGGACATGACACCTGGCTGTTTGAGATCAACCGTTTGGAATAAACGCAGTTGTAATTATTTTTGTTATCGCCTTTACAAATTTTGGTAGGAAATATTAGATAACGATTAAAATCGATTTGTAAATCAATATATATATATATATATATATATATATATATATATATATATATATATATATATATATATATATATATATATATATATATATATATATATATATATATATTTATATATATATATATATATATAT
>DWMZ01000256.1:0-27566 GCA_018249855.1 Eueides tales michaeli | reverse complement strand
CCTTGTTAGTATAGATCTTTTTTATAACTATTCAGTGTTTCCCACAACAGAAAATGAGAAAACTTCATAAAAATTAGAAAACTCTCACTAGCACGTGTGTCAACCAAAACAAACGTAAGCGAAGTCCTCTAAAATCAATTTCCAACACGTCATCGTCAAGCGTGACGTAAATATTTTTTAACGAATAATTATTTCGGGAACAGTTATTTTGGAAACCTTATCTTATATGACGGAAATATCAATCTGTGAACAAATGAAATTAATGTTTTTAAAAAGCTTGCAATATTTTGGTTTTAGGTATATATTTACTACGCGTGACATGAGAAACGATAAAAATGAAGAGAAAAGGTAAAGTCGAAAAAACAACAGGACAGTATTTTTTATAAAAGGCTTCGTGAAAAGGATAACGCAAGGAAGCGCAAGTTTTTTGGACAAAATGACGCCTGAATAAAAAGACATGAAGAAAGATAGAGAGTATTATTAAAGAAAGCTGAAAATAAAGTTTATGTTTTTAAGACTTTTAGTGATATGACTAAAAGAGAGAAGAGAAAACAAAGAAAGTTGTGAAGATAAATTAAAAATGCAGACAGAAAAAAAAATGGAAAATATTTTAGCTAAAACCTCTCCAGATTCAGAGGATGAGATGGAAAATGACCTACGTGTTTTGAGATAGGAATCAGGAAGAAAACAGATTAAAAACATGAAACGTAGGCTACAGAAGGGTAAAAATACAAAATCCAAAAATAGGAAAAATGCAAAGAACAATAGATAAGGGAAGCAGAACCAAGGAAGATCGAATCATAAAAGGAGATAAGAAAACCGTCAAACTTACTAAAAAAGTTACTGTTATGAAATATACTTATTTGAAAAAGTCTTTAGCTGGTGATATTCCTACAAAAAATGTAAAAAAAAACAATTTATGGGATTACCGAAAATTTGGAGGCCAAAAGAGAACTGAAAGATAATTTAAAAGAGACAGAGCTAATGTTTCAAATTGATTTTGCTGTAACTATACTACAAAATTTGGGAAAGAGATTCAATCTACTAGATTTGTAGCTTCAAAAGGTCAAATCAATCAATCCAAACAGGCGTTCTTTATGCCAAAAAAAGATAGGTCTTTAAACAAACAATTTCATTTGCCACGTTGAGTGATCATTTGGATCATCAGGCTCAAGCTGTATCGGGTTACCTAAAATCAATCATTACAGAAAATATTAAATGCCATGTATATAATACCCTTCACGGGTTTTCAGACGGACCCACATTATAGTATAGATACCGCACTGATATTTATTTATGGATTAAAACCTTAGTAGATCTTCTTCAACGTGCACATTCAATGAACAATGGATGGTGTGGGAGCAGTGTTAAAAAAACTGCTGATAACCACGTATTACGAGGAAACGATCGCGAATATATATAGCGAATTTTGTCCGTTTATCAGCAACTTCAAATTCAACTGATTCACTCCATGAAGTCACCAACGACGAAATATTTGCAATCAAAAATATAATACCTGATAAGGTAGAAACGATCCCTGGAATCATGAACGTAACTAAGGTAGTCTGGCAGAGTACTTCTGATATCTTCATACTACTGTATCAATTTACAAAATTGTTGCGAATTAAACTGCAATCATTTTCAGTCGAAGGAAAAGAAACTCCAGTGCCGTGAAAATGATAAATTTAGACACAGATTTTAATCAAGAGCTCCGGAATCTTTTTCACATCAACGGAGAAAGTATTTACAATGCAGTATATGGATCAGATATTTTAGATGATGTGAATCTTCAAACAATTTCAGATTGACTTCATGGAAAGTGAGACGATATTGGTGTTGATAACTTATAAAGAAATGACAAGGAGAACTTGTATCCGAACATGATATGCCCAAATACTTTTATGCTAATAAATATACCAGATGAAAAGACAAAAAATCAATACAGATACGTTGCAGTCGCTGACACCTCAGTTGATGAAGATGGTGAAATAAAAGTCATACTTTTTCTTAGTCAACGGAACTCAGCAAATATTCTACATTGATCACAATTATGTTTCATATGCTGCCTACGAAGATATTGTAAAAATTTTACCTACACAAAAATTGCAGAAAAAAGCTAGTCGTTACTTTTATTGTTTTGGCGAAAATATGGATATATTCGAAAACTAAGTTATTGTAAGACTTTATTTAGGTTATTAAGGAAAAGAAACTCCAGTGCCGTGAAAATGATAAATTTAGACACAGATTTTAATCAAGAGCTCCGGAATCTTTTTCATATCAACGGAGAAAGTATTTACAATGCAGTATATGGATCAGATATTTTAGATGATGTGAATCTTCAAACAATTTCAGATTGACTTCATGGAAAGTGAGACGATATTGGTGTTGATAACTTATAAAGAAATGACAAGGAGAACTTGTATCCGAACATGATATGCCCAAATACTTTTATGCTAATAAATATACCAGATGAAAAGACAAAAAATCAATACAGATACGTTGCAGTCGCTGACACCTCAGTTGATGAAGATGGTGAAATAAAAGTCATACTTTTTCTTAGTCAACGGAACTCAGCAAATATTCTACATTGATCACAATTATGTTTCATATGCTGCCTACGAAGATATTGTAAAAATTTTACCTACACAAAAATTGCAGAAAAAAGCTAGTCGTTACTTTTATTGTTTTGGCGAAAATATGGATATATTCGAAAACTAAGTTATTGTAAGACTTTATTTAGGTACATCATTGATACTCATGTTTTTGTGAACATCATAAAACAGCAAATAAATCAGTAATAAATAATGTTATATTTAAATAATGGGTCTACAAGATATTTTTTTTTATTTATAAAATTAATATACAACGTAGCTTTCACTACGTATGTAGGTATACAGTAAATTGAAATTTTGGAGCAGAATTAACATCAATTATAAATTTATGAAAACTAATTTCTATAATAAGTGTTGTCATTATAAAACATACAAAATTAAATTAGTTTTGTATATAGAGTCAGGTTTATAACAATTCATTTTGGGTTATTTTTTAATAATTTTAATAATGTAACAATTCATTTTGGGTTATTTTTTAATAACTTTAATAATGCCCAAATTAATGTTTTTGTTTTATGTATGCCTGTTTATCGGTGCGCTTGTAGGCACTAATCTCAGAAATGGTTTACCAGATGTATTTGCAGTTTTCACTATTATATTTTCGTCAACGGCAACGGTCAACGGCATTTTGGCAACCTTTCGTCAACAGTATTTTTTTATTTATATTGGTTGGCTCCTACAAAAAAAACTTAAGTGATTTTTAAATATTTAGTTCATCAAAATTGCTATAGCATATCTATTAATTAAGCTAAAATTTCAGTTTTTAATGTATAGATATTGTATTAGAAGTGATAATGTTATTAGAAGAAGAAAGTAGTTGAAATAAAAAAATAAAAAAATAATAATAAACAAGCAGGCGAAGCCACGGGTGGTAATTTCCTTCTGTTTTTAAGCCTCATGGCTTTTTACTGCTATTATTTTTATTGATTACTTAAGATCCGTCGAAAAAAATACTGTTACATATAGTTCGCGTTTTCTCAGCTAAACGTGACATGGGACTTTGGGCCTATCAACGAAATATCAGGCCACAAGTAAATAAAAAGACATTTTTAAATAAGACGCTATTTAGAAATTGACACACACATGGCCACAGAAAAAATAATGTAAGTATCGATTATAAATAACTTTGTGAATTTTTGCACTAAGATAAGGAAAGACGTAACAAGACCGCTTTTTATTAACTTCCCAGTATGCAGACACACGCAGTTGCTAGCTTTTTTCTTATTGTGGATCTATAAAAATCAAATAAACTAGCTAACCCAGGTTTAAAATCTGCTGCAACTGGCTGATAGGTACTTTGTTTCACGTAAATGGAGCGACAGCTGTATTACTAATAGTAGATTTTTCTGTACTACTGTCCATAGAAAATAACATTCATCTATTCTTACACATAGGCTGAATATACCTACTATATATAAACGCGCTAGTCTGACAATATATTTCAATAAAAAATTTAAACACTATTATTTATTTCTTCACATTACATTATAAATATGCTGAAAAAGTTAGAAACACACCTTTATTTAAGGTAGTATATAACATTGTATTGTAGTTAGTACATTTTTTATGCTGATTGAATTGAAAATAGAAGAATATTCTACAAAGAAATGACGTGATTATGTCAACTAAAATACTTTTAAGAACATTTAAATATATGTTAAACAAAACAGATAAATATAGGATAATACTTTTAAATTAGCAATTTACTTGATGTCTCTAAGAATACACCATTAAGTTAAATAATAATTTCCAGCATGCAAAACCTGGTCAATACAATAAAAGAAAAATACGCTATACATTTGTTTCAAAAAAGTTATTCTTTGCTGGAATATATAGTTTCCTATATATAAACGTATACGTTTATTTAATTGTGACAATAAAAATTGATGAAACCTAACTATCTGGGATTGATTAGGTATAACAGAAATATAAATATGTACCGAAATATTTATAAATAAATGGACGTTGTAATTTTATTTAATCGTCTTATTACTGAACCAATTATAGTTGCGTTACAAATCGAAATTTATCGATATCTATATTTCTAAGAATATGTGAGAATTGCACCGTTTTATATAAAACGGCACGTGTTACTAATTGTGGACCCGCATATACTGATTGACTTGACATAGAGACGCGCCAATACACTTTCTAAATCCGTTTTAATGGATTTCAGATAAATTTTTACTTACTGCCAACTACTACAATTATATATATATATATATATATATATATATATATATATATATATATATATATATATATATATATATATATATATATATATATATATATATATATATATATCAAAATAAAAGAATTTCCTGCTAATAGTTGATATCAATTTAAATATACAAAAAAAAAAATCGTTGAATATAATACATGCAATATTTAAGGTTAAGAATACGAATTACATACTTCTATAAAATTATACTAAAGTAGATTTTGTATGGTTTTTTTGTATCTACTTAATGATATGTTTAATATTTGCAGTAAAAAATGTGTTAGTGACAGTCGACCAGGTGGTCTGTAAGGATTCTGCCACACCGGTGCAGCTTGTTTCCTTATAAGAAATTTTATATCACAACTTTTTTGATCTTTGAACTCAAAGCAATTTATAAAATATAATTTTTATATATCTTTTTCTATTTTTAAAAATGAATTCTATTGCATCTGTGTCAGTCTGTAAGAAAAGAAAAAAAAAACAAAAAAGCGCCAAAGTGAAAAAACGTCGCACATTACTAGAGTTATTTTGTATTATTTTATATTTAGAAACCGCATTGAACTGTAATATAGAAATTCTGTTGTGGTTAAATCATAAACATTTTGCAGCTTTCATTCTCGTTCTTCGTCCTCTGAAAACGTAATTTTGTAAGTTATTTATTTTCACTTTTAGCCATACAATGTGGCTTAGATAACATTCAAAATATCAAGACAATTTAGCAATATTTTGTATAATAGTTTATTTCTTTATTTGTTATTTGGTATCTATAATTTTTTATGCTTATGAAGATATTTGTCTCAATTTTAACTATTTTATTTGATAACATATATATTAACTATATACTTACGTACATACATGCTACTATGCGCCAAAGAAGTCACAGTGCTTACGATATCTGGAAAAGGCTTTTCCTAATTACTTGGGGTGTTTTGTTTGGCGATATCAGCGTGTAACGAGCCGCAAATGGGTCTCCGGCGATCGCGCGATCATGCGGGCCGCCCTCCGCCCCGGCGCGTCAAAGGCCTTTGTGCGAATGTTGCTATGAATTTGGTAGTAAGCGACGCGATTCGATTTACATCACATATATTAATATTCTGATATAAGTGAAGATTAAACAATAGTAAAAAGAAAATTTTATAACAAATCTATGTAACTGTAATCACAATCGAATATACAGTCAATATCAATATATCAGTCTTACAATTTAATATGTTAATAAAAAATACACATTCAAGTACATATTAGATACTACTGCTATTAAAAATATGAAATATGTTTTACTAAAGGAAAAAAAGTTTAAATAACTTTTTGAAAGGAAATATCTCATAAAACTTGTATTATCCTTAGCGGTAACTTCATAGACGATGTGAATAAAATACCTGTTAACTTATTATTTATTTTCTTTAAGTTTTTAGATTGTATAAAGTGAGAAAAACAGTTCTTCTTTTCTCGCGTTTTTCCACTGAACCTGCACTTTCCATTTAGTAATTAGGCGTGATCATATTAGCCTAATATGTATATAGCACATATTAGTTTCAGTATTTATATGCTTATATCAATCTTTTAATTATTATTGTTTTCATACTATGGTCCAACCCTTAACAGATAAGCTCGCAATACTGAGCAGCGGAATCTCGTGTCTATCCTTGTTAATTAGTTTATCTCATATGAGCAGTGTAATTAGCACGTAGAATGTAGTACAAGGATTATTTGGAGGTGCGCTCACAAAGCTCTTATCTGTTTTTTACTTGCATTTCATTATAACTCACTGAAACCATTTAAATAATTAAGTATGTTTTAAAATGCATATAATGTTTGTTTGTATTTGTTATGTCATTTTAATATTTTGAAATATGTGTAGGTATTTGTTTTTATATAAATTTAATTAAGTGTGATTTATACCGCTGCTTAAATAGCATTCCACAGTGGCACCAATAACGATTGGGTAACCTTGTTCCGTATACAATATCGATCGCTTATGTAAATTTCTATCTAAATTCACACTGTATATTGAGAACGGTAACGGTATCTAATTTACCTTTGTACAAACGTGTACACATGTACGTGTGTTCCGTGTGTTCTAATATATTCTTTATTAACCTTTTTTATTATTCTTGACAAATTTATTGATTTTGATATTGTAGGACTTAAAATATGAAATTTATAGTTACGAAGTACACATAATATGGGTTACGACCTATTAAGCTCATTTAAATATCCATACCATCCCCGGGGACAATGCGTTGTAACAATTATGCTAATGATATGGAGCAATATGGTCTGTGAATTGCAGTGTTATCAGCATCGGCACGCGATGTTTAATTTATCGAGCCCTATGATTATTTTTATATGCTTTTTTATTTTTAAATGTGTATTTATATAGCGATGTTCATATTTGATTCATTATTTTAAAAAGTTAAAAGTGTTTATTTACGATCGATTTGCATCCGAAACGTGCTTTGTTTGCACTCCAAAGGAGAAGTGCGGATGACCACAACGAGGCCTTGACAGTTCAAGAAGCCTCTCGTCTAGTCCAAGGGTCCTTGCTCCTGATTTATAGCCTCCGAAAACCACAGGGATTCAATGTGCCTTTGTTGTTACACTTTTATTGAATAATAAAATTTCTCCAAGAAATGGAATGACTTTATAGGTCATAATTTCTCTTAACTTTGAAATGTTTAGTTTTAACTCTAATAGGTAGCATTTATTTCTATGCATTAATTTTATGTTATCTTATAAATATAGATGCATTTCGATAGTACTAAAAAGAGCATATATATGTTGATATATATGCTCTTTTTAGTATATTACATATTACATATATTGTTAACATAAAAATGGCATTAGAAACTTTACTTTTAAAGAGTAAAATATAATAGTACAATTATAACTCAAATAGCAATAGATAGCTATAATATAACAAATTAAAATAAACATGTATAAAGATATAAGAAATATAAAAGCGTGACGACAATGATATAAAGGTAAAACACATTTGTGCTTAAGATAACATCTTTTGGTAAAACGCATACACGAAGATAATGAGTCGATGAATAATAATTAGGTTTGTAAGTGTGAATCATCAAATATATTTAAATTGTTATCAATTAAAAGCAATATAATAGCGATTTAAGTTCGGTAGGTCTAACCATATGGCGCGGTAGCGCACGGGTATAAATGGAGCCATGAAATCGACTGGTACGTGAATAGGTTGAATAAAGAAATTCTGTTCACTTCTATAAAAACGTTAAAAAGATGTCTAAACAAGTAAATATGCTTATGCGCGAAATAAATTTTATTGTAAGGGAAAGTTGTCATTTGTTGTATATTAAACCAACTTACAAATCTGTTCCATATGTGACTGAAATATTTATGAATATTTGTTTAGGCGTGGCATTAGTATGCACTATCATACATTTTTAAAGCTTCACAATGTATTCTGCACATGTTAGTGTAGACAGAGGGAACTTGGGAACCTTCTATTAGATCGCTATATTCTCATTAATCCCATCTAGACTGCAGTCACACGTTTGTACGCCTGCGCTAGGACAGGCCTTTTAACGTAACCGCATATAAAGTAATGTTGATTCTCGTGGCCATAAGATATAATGTAAATTTGTCGGACTCAATTGAAGTTAATAGGAACGTTCGGAGGGTGAGGATTACCAGCTGACGCGAGGTGTGAGGGAATGTGGTCCTCCCTCGTACTCGTCGACGACACAATTGATAATAAATAAAATAAAAAGTGATTGCCCCTCATATTTAAAAACAAAAATTATATATCGATAGTTTTATTTTTTATATGTCGATAATTTTATATATCGACAGTTTTATTTTTATATTTAAGTATATGTTTGTCTGCCGTGCTCTGTAAAAATGTATAATTATCAAAGACCATACATTTGTATTGAAATAAACTGAATTGAAACTTTAATTGTGGTTTAAAAATATAATATTTAAGTTCTTTTTCTCTATGCACATATATTTATATGGGGGAATTAGGGAGAAATATCGTAGCAGTTTGATTCTTTAATTTCTATTTTTTAGATAAATTACATCCACTCATAAGTGTTATGAAAAATTTTGCAATATTTACACAAATTCCACAGAAATACTTCCAAAAAAAATCATTTTATAATTCAATTCTAGTAAGTACCTGAAGGGTATGGTAGGATAAGCACTAGAATACTGCACTTAAATAAATTGTTTATTACCATGATTCCGATGATTGGAGGGTTACAACTTTTAAGATAAAACTATTTTTGCCAGTATCTGTTAAAATTAAAAAAACCGCTTGAACATTTTTTGCCATATTTTTACATTGTATTGCTGTATATACCACAAGTAAACGGTTGAAAAGTTATAAGAACATAAACAGGTTGAAATATGATGCAAGCATATCGACATATATATCTATATATATAACTTATTCAATCACTTACGAAAATAATATCAATATAGTATTATTTTCGTAAGTGATTGAATAAGTTAGTAGTAGTCATGGTGGTATGTCTAAAGGCGCTCTTAAAAAGAAAACTTATTTTTTTTAACAATATTCTAAAAAGTCGGAAAATATATCTAATAATGACCTTATATATGCATAAGTCACGTTTAGTTTATATTGCATAAAAAATATTTACTAGATATTGAGAAAAAACATTTTTTGTACGTTAGTACATAGGTATGAATAATAAATATGAACTCATGTGAAGTTTGATTTTGTTTTTGCCAATTGACTTCTAGGCATGTAGGGAGTAATTTTAAATAAGGTAATATATTTTAACTGCCGCAACTATCGCGCCTCCTCCCATTATCACCTTCGATTGTATAATGTCGAAAACGAACAAAGAGTCGGAGGTGCCATTTCAATCGGAAGTACTAATCTATCTAACTTATTTTGACTGGTATTTTCAAAAATGTTGGGCTTTTATATGTTTTATTTTACTTTTCAAAATCTTAAATATATTTGTATGTTTGTTTTACAAAAAATGAGATAGGAGTATAATTTAAAATTTTGTAATTTAACTCGCATTGTCTATGGAAGACGAGTGGCAATGACAGCTGTAAGATAACAATCATGTGGGGACACGTGGAATTGGTTGTCGCACGCGCTGATAGCTGATTTTGGATGAAGCCTGTTGTTTTTTGTTTTGATGTTATGGTCAACCGTGTTTTTATCTTTGAGCATCTAGTGAAAAGCGATTCCGTTTTCTATTTTACTTCATTTTAAAAATGTGTTGCCTAAACAGATTTAGAATCGCCACCCAATACGCACTTTAAACATTAATTAAAGGAGACACTTGTTAATAAAGTGCCATGACTAGGTTTTATGCCCTCCTCGCGAAATGCAAATCCTGCATTTTTTCCTGGGATATTCTATTTAAATACGCATAAAGAAAAAACTCTCGGTATATTAAGATTCCTATTAATATTACATATTTCTATTAAGTTCTATGTAACATAACGTTTTTATTTATAGTTAAATTTATGTATTATGCAGCTGCAATCACACCTGCAGGTATCACATCACACATCTAACGCACTGCATGCAAAATCTCACATAATTATTTTATAATTTTAGCTCATTTGTGATTCTGTCGTTTTAATAGTACAATATTTATATTTATTGTTTATTAGAACTTAACAAAATAAGAGCTTAAAACATATCGTTAATATATTGAAAATATCTTTAAATCATTAATTTATTTTGTGTTAGTTCTTTAACACTAACGTGAATTAATGAATTAAAGACGATTAACACTGTAAACACTCTATATATGTATGGACATATGGTAAATGTCCAGAAGCCTGTATATTATCATTATCATCTACCTACTGGTTACGTGAATTAATCAAAGACATTGGCGCCTGCGTCTATCCTTACTCCTGTTGTACACCTGTCTAATGAATCCAATACTCGTATTTGTTTGTTGTGCAGATAAGTCGCGATAAACTGACACTAAACCAGATCTTGCGGGCTTTACCTTACTTGATAAGAATAAACGCTTAATGTGTTTTTATTATTTTTTTTCTATTTCTTACTATTAGTTACGTTTTTAATGGTATCTTTATATAGCAGTCGCGGTAATAATAGTTTTTATTTCTAATTAAGTAACTAATGACTTTTATTAATTTTACTTATTTGTTATATAATAATCTAATATACTACCTTTCATCTGTGGTTTCGTTGGTTTTCATTGTAAAAAAAAATATTGTAAAGAAAAAAATCGGTCAAGTACGAGTCGAATTCATCCACAGAGGACCGAGGTCACCGTACCACTTAAGTTAATGAATTAAATTGTAAATTGTGCAAATTTAAGTTAATGAATTAAATTGTTTGTAGTAAAGTACAGTTATTAGTTTGTAATAGTTATTTGTACTGAAAGTTATTGTACGGGAAATTCTCTATTATTCCTAATTTGTGTCAAATGTCATAGAGGACATATACCTTCACGTGGATCCCTGACCTAACCTACCTTGCAATTATAAATTAATATTATTATTTCCCTACAAAATACAGTAAAAACTATACATAAATGCTTATTTATTACAAGCTTGTATTTTTTTGTGCTTCAAGGCATCTTAGACTTATATTCGATGTTGTTTTAGCTGGATACTTCCATCTCATGACATAATATTTAATTATGCATACAATCTGTATTCCTTTTTACATAATTAGATGTTTGTAAAAATTAAATACTCTATTATAAAATATAAAGTAATCTATAAAAACATATACTAAATACCTTGGGTTTTCATTGAAAAAAATATTTGCACAATTACAATAAGAGTAATTTAATAGACAAAAGAACTGTACTATATTGTTTATTTTTTATTACTTCTAAAATTTTTAATTGTCCAAAATCTATCTCATCTCACGAGAACGTTTTTGTTTATTAATTACCCCATAAATGATCAACGCGTCCGTCGTTTACTATTGAAGCAACAAAAGGGTTGGACTCTCGATTGCCATTGTTTTTTGGCTATAAATCTAATGTATTGCGTAATTATGACCTTTAATATGTGACAGTCGCTTTGTAACATGTAAATTTATCCGGGAGCATATTACAGGGTGAAGTGGGGTGGGAAAAGACCTACTCTAATATTAGGGCGCAATGGGACGCCACTTCAGCGCCTTGTTTAGACTGGTGTAAGCTTTTAACACTAAAGTTTAATAACTATTAAAATTTGAAAAGATTATTGTTTTTTTAACTTTAAAATATCATAATATCATATTTTTCATTTCTATTATGGTAGTTTTAAAATAGTAATCAACAATTTTAAATGAAAAAATATTTAACCAGATTACTCACTATATTGAGTGTTATACATTTATGGGAACCCGACGTTTCGAACGAGATCAATATTAATCTTACGGCAAGCCTGTCGTGGCGCAGGGGCATAAGCGACTTTAAACGTGACACGTGGTGGACTCGATTCCAACTTGAGGCAATGATTGAAGTGATCCGTTGTATTCCGCAGAAAGTCTGGAATGGTAGTATCATAAGGGTAACGGATCGTACGCAAACGGAATTTGAGAATCTAGTCTTAGGTTCCCGAATTCCCTTTGCTTATTCTGTTCAGTGCGGGATACAACGAGATCTTTAAATAAAAAAAGTAAAGAGTCTAACCTATTATTTTATTTACAAGTGATTATCGCGATTTTTAAATTCGTCATTCATCAATATATACCAAGTGTACAAGCAATACCAAGACCGATCACTTACACGAAAAACAATACGGACAAATGAAGCAGTGGAACTATATGCCCCCAGCACTGTACTGGCCACTTGAGTAGCGAGCCGTAGACGCATTCGTAGACTTATTCCGATTGTTGTATTGTTTGGTGCACAAAGCTGTAAGTAGCCACTCCATGTGAGAAACTGTTGCGAATTTGCCAAGTTCGCGTGTGGGAATGTGGGTCTGAATTATTATAATAAGAAATTAGAGAAGTTCCCTTTTGTTACTCGAGTGCAATTTTAATAAATGCGGAATGTAATTAATACCTTTGTGAAATTGCGTTCTTATATTATTGCCAATCTGCGTTTATATTTTTTTTCATATGTTAAACTAGCATACATATGAATATTTAGATATCGATATAGAGCATATCTATGTACATCAATTTATTACTTTCAATTGAATAATCCATCTTCTATTGGAATATAATTTATGGACACGAGTTTATACTTTGATTTGACTATGATCAGAAATTTAATGAAATATTGCGATGAATAAGGTCATCATCCCAGCAATTTGTACATGCTTTTAACGGCACTGCCAATAAGTTTTTTTCATGAATAAGACACGGCAAATGAGCGTACGGGTCACCTGATGGTAAGTGATCACCGCCACCCACGGCCCCGTGTAACACCAGAGGAGCTACACGTGCGTTGCCGGCCTTTAAGATGAATGGGCACCGAGCTCCGGCATTACCCAATGCGAAACGCAGTGGTCGAAGCCACTACTTAATGCCGGTTTTAAATGCCGGGGATGGTAATTATCCGGTCGAGTCTGCCCATGCGTGTTGTCATTGCTGACAACGTGACTCTCCCACACGTACTTTAGTTGCCTCTTACGACACCGTCAGTACCAAGGTGTTAATATTCTAAGCCGGAATCACACGGCATAAAACCGACACTACCTGTACGTGGCAGATATATGAGAATATCAGCGAATTCAGCAAGCATTGTGTAGTGATCGATATTAATACATACGCCAATATCCAAATTTCATATGACCCTAATCAAAATTCAATAACAAAGTATTAAAATAACATTTGAGCATTCAATTGGGCGGCAGCGTATCGTCCATCGAGATAGCGCGATGGTGGTCCATTGTGGGCCGACGCCCTGCGGTTCGAACGCAGTCGCTTGCCATTCAAATAATGCGACGAATGTTTTATACTTATTTTTATAATTGTTGCATTTATTTCCGCTCAGATGACCATTTAGTACTTGATATTTTGTGGGAAGCTTGTTACTTCATACTTATGCTTAAGCATTGACAGAATTATTTATTTATTTCACCGACTTATGTGTGAATGCACCACTATGTGTACACGTACCTATTTGTGTTTTATAATATTTTTATTATTTTAAAAGCTATGTTATTGGTTACCTATAAAATTTGTAAGAAAGGCATAGCTGTTGTCTTGCTGATTGTTATCTTGGATCGTGACAAAAAATAATAGCACGTAACCGGGAGCCGTCCTGTGGCGACCTCCCAACATCAAATCACGATATTGTTAGCTCACACCAATGTGAAAGAGTAGTAGTTATAATATAAGATAGATCTGATAGATAAGTACGTTCTCACCTCCCCGTGGTCGCGACTTCGTGAAAGGGTTCGCCGAATAATTGCAACAATCAATACGAAGGAACTATCGAATAATTTGTATGGTATTTGTGCGGGCTGTCTCCCGCTGATGCTATCGAAACTCCTCGGGGTGCCTCGCTAGTAATGGGAATACTTTAATGGGGTTACTTTCTCACACTTTAGGGCCTTGATTATGTAATTACAATTAAAATTGTTACAACAAGTTGAGAATCCTATTGAAGAAAACGAAAACTAGCTAAGTTGATCGTTAGCCTCTGTTCTTTTTATAATTCAAGCAAAATCTTATCGTATATACTGCTACTATAGTCATATGATTATTTAAGAAAAAAATTAAATCAATAAAGAAAAGGGCGAACCATACACTTGTCTTTCATAAAAATTGAAACAGAACTTAGATATCAATTTTCTCATATTAAGATATAAACACCTTTCTGTTGTAATGTATCAAGTATAACAAAGCCCTTCTCTAACGGTCCTAATCATTTGTCTACTAAAATTCTGTTATTTATGATCTCCTGCTGAAGGAGGAAGACAAAAACGGGGTTGCTGTTAAATATTTGCCTGAGACAAGAGGGGGCGATAATTCGAGGCTATTATGACGTCATTTCACGCCCTTTGTGCGGTCGTCACGCCGTGTCATCTGCTCCTCGAGACGCCTGCCCCGACTATCTCTCGATTATATCTATTGTGTCATTTTTTTAGTGCACGCGAGTCGGATGCGCCACCGACGACGTCGATGAATTTGTCTTGTTCGCATCTTCGCTCGACTTCGTTGTAAAAACGCTCTCCTGTGTTGCTCGAGGAGCTGCCCTATTGTCTCGTGGCCCTTTTACGAGCTCTGTTTTGTGACGCTGTTATTGTTTGCGGTCGATAAACATCTCGCCACTAGGTAGGTAGCGATCATTAATACTTTTGCCGGTGGTTCATTTTAATAGAACTTCATCGGATTTATTTGTCAATTATTTTGTTTTGAACGGTTGGATGAGACATCAAATGGTTGTTTTTTAGAATGAATTTAATGAATGTTGATTCATTGAAATTTGGAACGGAATCGATGTCGTATTCAGCGTCGTGTTTTATACAAGATCCAAAGCTCGTTGCTGCCATTGAAAACTTATGTCAACGACAGGATAAGTCAAGACAGAGCCTAAAATTGCCAGAACGGAAATTAGAATTTAATGAAATTCATTATCTTTTGAAACAATCACCTGACAATAAAGGTACATATTTTATTAAGTTTATGTCTACCAGGAATATAATGTTGTTAATAATAAATAATATTTCTTAATAAAAATATCATTATAGTCAACAATACAAATTTACTATCAAAATCATTAATTGAGAACAGAACTTTACTAATGAAAAAAATTGAAAAGATTTTACATGATGTGAATATCTGTGCTGAAAATGGACAATCGCCGAAGCTGATTGTAAGAAATCAAAGGTTGTGGACGAATTGTATATTTGATCAAAATAGGTCAGTATATATGATACATCTTATAACTTAATATTTGTATTTTACTTAATTATATTAACTTAGTGCTTTTCAATACAAGTATAAATGAATACGGATCAGTAGATATCTATATATAATATAAATATTCTATACCTTTTTTTGATATATAAATATAAGCATAATTTTCTTCTAAAAGTTTATTAATTAAAAAAACTTTATAAAATTTTAAGGGTTACACTCAAATGTTTAAATGAAGCAAAGACAACTGTGCTAAACTATTCAAGTACGGAGGACAAATCACGTTTTAATACAATAGTGTTTGTTTTGTCCAAAGCTCATGAATTACTCACAAAAAAGTTAACCATTACCAGAAGGTGATAATTTAAATGTACATGTAAAGTCGATTATTATTTCGATTGTTATTTATTTCACGTACAAAGTTGAATTAGTTAAAGAAAATCAAGATTATTTATTTGCAATGTACTCATAAATAGCATTTTTATAGGGAATTATTCTATCAAAATGTATCTCGATTTCGAAGTCAGTCGAGACTGGACGTAGGAGTTAGGGATGTGTGTTGTTTGTTAGAAACTCCTCCATGGGACTTAGGATTTGTGGCGACAGCTAAAGGTCTTATTGCAGGATTACTAAAGATTTATAATTCAGATGGCACTATGATTGACTGTATGACCTCAGGGGGTTAGTTTTTCTTTGTATTCGATTGTATGCGTATGATGAAATATGTATCCTAGTTTTTTAAGTTCTATATTTACTAATGTCTTTTTAATAGTTTATTTAAAACAAAGGTAAAATAAATAAGAATTAGATAGATTACTATAGCTTCACCCTAAAACGTTATTGTTCTGCAATATAGATGATTTTCTTTTTATTAGGTACATTGATACCTCAAGATATAAATGGTATAAAGGATTTCCAATCGTCTGCTAAATATATTCTAGTAATAGAAAAGGATGCTATATTTCAAAAATTACTTGATGAAGGAGCATTGTTGAGATTAGGACCTGTTATAATCTTGACGGTAAATGTGTTGATATTATCCTACTAATATTATAAATTGGATTTTGTGAAGATGGATGTTTGCCCTACTTTCACGCGAAAATTACTGAACGTTTTTAGATCTCATAGTTATGTCATTTATACATTTACAATTTATAGATTTGTATTTTGTAATCATATTTTGTACAATTTTATTATAGTATAATAATAAGTTTAAACGGGCGAAGCCACACATGAGTAGCTTGTCTACAATATACATCCACAATGACAGTATAGAAAGTCAACATTTATTTTTGCTGAGTTATTTATATAGATTGAATTTTAAATAATAATATTAAATTTTGAAATCTTAAAAAATAATGAATAGTTTAGGTGAATTTGTAGGTTTAGTATAACTAAGTATATACATATAGTATTTTTCTTTCTAAGTGTCAAACAACACTTTAAAAATAGTAAAAATAAGTATATACATATATAGCATTGTGGAAGACAAAAGATATGAACATTCTTTGACCAGAATAACGTACTAAATGAACGAAACGTAAATATACAAGTCAACGACGAATTCATATAAAATTTTATTGTATTATTAAAAAAAAATGACTAGTGATTGCATTAATTATTATAGAGAAACAATCACCGAGACTAAGGTGTAATTTTTACAAGATGTTTTGGGTGAAATTTCACTTTTTTTGCCTTAAGCAGTTTTTTGCTTGATCTGTTTAAAGCAAAGCAAAGGTCTCAGTGCCATAAATCAGACTTCGTAAATAGAAGAGGCTCTCTCAATAGAAGAGGCGCTCTCTCTTTTAGCTCGGCTCTTAGGGTTCCTCATATACGAGATACTCTAGAACTTCAATTTTTTATACAACAAAACAATAGTCTCTCCACGCTAATTTAATTTTGCTAAGGTCACACCTCAATATTTATAAGTGATTGTTGGGCTGTTAGAGTTGCTCATCAAACTCTAGATACTCTAGATTTTCGAATTTTCTACGTTTAATAGCTTTCCGTTAATGTGTCCACATTAACGGATCAAATCTACCCCTGTACCAAATTTCAGCTCTCAAGGTCTATGGGAATTCTTCGTTCTAGTTTGATAATCTCGCTTGTTAGTGATTGAGTGAGTGATTGAGTGAGTGAATAAGTGAGTGAGTGAATCAGTGTCGGAATTGTGGATTTTTTCTTTCGGATAACTTCGGAAATATATGACCTACAAAGTTTCACTTTGAGATTCTGTTGTGCTGATTTACTAGAAGACCATAATTTAATAAAAACTCTTATTTAATCCAAAGGTTTTTAATTAGGAGCACGAAAACTCGTTAAAATAGTTCCATAAAATAATGATACGGTAGTGATTTTCTTCGTGCCCGACTTGGCGATGGCACTGCCCTGCCCTCTGTTGGCTATGGTTCAAACTCGGAGGAATTATTTTTTTTCATTTCCACAATTTATAATAACTCAGGTAGACAAAGCGCCGTGTTAAATTCAAATTCAAATATTTTTATTCAAAATAAGAAGTTACAAGCTTCATTTTTTGAACGTCAAAAAATTTCTCTAGTTCACTAAAGTTTCTACCTCGGACCTGAGAAGAACCGACGAAAGAAACTCAGCGGGTCATCTCTTTTTTTTTAACCAAAATTTTACATCATGTTATTATTATTGACAATCATCCATTTGAAATAGCCTGGAGCAAGCATTTTATTCCCAAGGCGTGTTGTCATTTATAAAGTCGTTAATTTGGTAACAACCTTTAACACACAAACGTCCTATTGTAAAAGCGTACGCACCTCCCCATAAAATAATAACGAACTGGAGCAATCGAGTTATAGGTGCACTGAGATTAAACTTATTTCTAGTATTAATATTATGTATATCCTCGATTTTGTTAAATTCATTAATATTTTTCTTAACATACATAATATTTTAAAAAATGTATTGCGTGCAACGGTCATTATATTAATTTCTTTAAACTTTTCCCTTAAAGAATCTTTAGGGCCTAATTTATAGATTGCACGAATAGCTTGCTTCTGCAAGACAAAAATTGATTAATTTCCGCCACTCAACAGGCTGACCTAATTTGCCTGCTGAAACAAGGATCTATAAAATGCAATATATTAAATTATATTCGTTACATAACTAATTTCTATTAAATCAGGGTAAAGGCTACCCAGACGTGTGCACTAGACAATTGCTCTGTCGTCTCGTCAAAGAACTACGCCTAAAGGCTCTTGCGCTTGTCGATTGTGATCCACACGGATATGAGATCTTCTTTACCTATAAATACGGCTCACTTGTAAGTTTGTAAATCTAATAGATAAAATTATTGCACATGTGTACAATTAATTTATTTTTTCTATGTAAAATATGTAATGAAATGGTTTATCCTGTACATAGAAAGGGTAACTTGAGATCCTAATGTCCCTTCTTCATTTCGTTCCGTTCCCCACTTCGAGGTGCCGGGGCACAAGCATGCCATAAGCTCGATGGTTATGAATGTGGTGTGTATTTTCATTGCCTCGCTATGGTAACAATGCAAAACGAGGCGTTGAATTCCATCATACAACATGCCTCGAGAATTCGACGGAAACTGTGGATCGCAAGTGTCTTAATAGGAACGGAGAGTCTTAACACTAGGTTTCTATGTATCCTCAGCCTTGCCATGTTCGGGAGACAACTTGAAGCTATTTCTCTATTTCTTTCTAAATTCTCACAAATGGAAGCACATCATGAGCTTAATGAATGTGGGTTCGATTTTCTCTCTTGGAATTATAATTACCTCTTAGAACTGGAAACAAAATAAGCATTGAGTTCTGCCTTTTAACACAGAATGTTACAAAAGTTAAGGGTAAAGTGGGGATACGAGCACCAGCTAATGTTTACGTACTCCGCTATAGGCTATGTAGAGGTATCGTACTTAAAATACGAGCTACGAAAAAATAAATAAAAAAATGATCTCAACAACAAAATTATAGGCGCAATCGCATTTGTCTGATACACTGGCGTGCAGTAGTCTTTTACTGTTGGGAGCTTTGCACAGTGATATAATAACTCTGGCCCCTCAAGCGGCACGTCTGTCTCTCACAGCTCGCGACAAACGAAAAGTCTCTGCGCTCATTAAACGACCGTATTTAGATAATGTGGCAGGTATTTGCAATTTACTTTTTATTGAATAATATACAGTGTGACTGTAAACACGATAGGCTGTGGGTTCAATTTCCACTCAAAGCATTAAATTGACATGAAATATTTAATATTTTCATTTTCTTCGCTCGAGGCAATGGGCGGCGTTGAGATTCGCCACTCATCACGCATTGCCTCAAATTCAGCGGAACGTGGGGAACAGAATGGAGTGTTATAACACTGCCTGCTATATGCAGTTTACAGCGGACAACTGTAAATATTATTCTTAATGAATCGTGGAGCAATGCGCGGCGTTGAGGTCCACCACCGCCATTTTAGTGGCATAGAATTAAAATAACTGTATGAAATTACAGCATCTGGACTCGACTTAGGGGTATTTCTATTACAATTACAAAATAGGACGTGATGTATTTTTTATGCATAACGTATTATATGTTATGGACCCAGTGATTAAAAAACGTTTTATTAAAATGTATTCAGATATGCCCGAAAATTGTATATAATAACTTAGCATAGCGGGCCAACTGGTTTAATATTTGTCTAATCATATTATTTATCACCTTGTCTAGTCATTATGCATAATTCTAAGTGTCTATATTGCCTTTTTTGAAATATAAACACATTTGACACGTATCACGTGCTAATTAGGAATTATAAAAGTAACTTGTGGGTTTCAAATCCTAATGTTTTTGCATTGGAAGTGATTACCAGTGAGCAATGCGCGGCGCTGAGGTCCGCCACTCAACACGCAATGCCTCAAATTGGCGGAAAGTGGGAATGGAGTGTTTTAACACTAGGTTCCTTAGTTCCCTCTGCTTACTATGACATACGCGTCCTCACTCGTCCATAACATATTATACATGTGCGAATCACTTAGTCCATAACATATTATACATGTACATTACAATAACATATTATACATGTAAAAATACTTCACTTCCTCTATTTGTATTTGTAATAGAAATACCTCTAAGTCGAGCCCAGATGCTATACTTCCATACAGTCATTTTAATTTTATATTACTAAAATGCCAATATTTGGGTTGTTCTACTAGGACAGAGCTTAAAGAAAGAGTTACAGAATATGTTAGACAGCGGTAAAAAGGCTGAATTAGAAGCCATAGCGCCGACTGCCGCTGCCCTTTGTGATACCTATTTACGTTCAAAATTAATACAAGCATTTTTTTTAGGATAAAAATCTAGATATTAATAAAGTACACTTGGTTACAATTTTTATAGTTTATGTCAATAAAAAAATCCATATTTATTGCACGTATTTTTTTCAGTGGTTTTAAGTTAAAAGTTGACATCGACAATACTCTTGTAAAAGATGTTCTTGCATTCATAAAAAAAAAATAACAATGAAATTATTATTCTATATTTTCTAAATATTTTTATATTCTAATAATTATTTTGTTTGTTTCTAAAAATCTATTGATTATATATTTAATAGATGCTTCAAATTGATTTCAAATAAGTGTAATTACAATGACATTCACCTCGTTATTGGTCATACTATAAATAGTATAGTATTTATATATAGTAGGTGTACTACTATTAACATCTAGTGGTATTTAAAAGAAACTAAAAGCAGCAAATAGTGAGCGCGCCACCTAGCGATAACCTTTCAAATCATATTGTATTAGATCTACAAGAAATTTACAAAATGAATGCATAGATGTCTCTTAAATGAAATATTTGTTGCTGTGTTACATAAAAAAATGTTATTACAGCACTATTTCTTTTATGAATACAAAAATCGATTTAATTACAAGTCTTCCTTATATGTCATGTAAAAATAATTAGGATTTATGGTATAATTTATGTGTTTAATGTTGGCAGTATAAAATTTGACAACCAAAATGAATAGGTAGGTAAGCTCTGTTTAACAAATTACAAGTTACAAAATTAATGAGTTGCAATGGAAAGCAGTGATATATCTAAAAGTGAGAAGACATCCATCAATAAAGCGAAATCATATTCAAGTAATCCACCGAAAAAGCTTAATATTGAACCAGTGAAACGTAAATCATTCAATACGAACGAAGCCGATAAATCTGTAGATTTTGCATTGGGACGGTTGAAGAAAAGTAAACTAGTCAATGGAGAATACGGAAGTTCTGAATTAAAAACAACTTTGTATCCCAAAAATACACCAAATATGTTTATTGACAGCATCACAAGCCCAAGCGCAAATTTATTAGATGTTGACAATGCTTCTTCAATGACAATGAATTTTTCTCATTATGAACTAATTCGAAATTTGTCTTCATCGAATTGTAATTCAGATGACGAGTTTAGCGGCACCACTTGTGCAGGCTTTTCTAGTCTTTCTGAGATAGCTTCGAGAGATGAGCATCTCGAGAGATATTTCAGAAGTTTAGATATGTGGGGTAGAAACAGTAAGGGGACAACAAATGATTTTGGACATTAAATTATTTTAAATAAAACGACATCAGTAACGATTATGAAAATTTTATTTAGTCAAAGAAATTTTACATTAATAACAGAATAATCTCAGAATTTACAAATAAATATACCGATCTATACAACACTGTAACTCTTAAACGAGACGATAAGTTTTATAACACTGATTAACAACAACGTAGAATATAAATTTTCTCTAGGGCCATCAAACGGCGCGTTACTGAATACAATAATTTATATGACTGCCCTGTAATTTGTAACAGACTCGCTAGCCTAATGACAACAGGGTAAGGATAAGGATACAAAGACGCGCATAGCATAAGCTAGGGAGGCTAGCTCACTTAGACAATGGGAAATGGGTAAGATTATTATTGTGTTCAACATCGCGCTTACCATCGATCTAAGTGCTAAGGAGCAACCCGCGACACTCTACTTACGAAGGCGGACACTACGCTGCAATTATTCTACATGTGAGGATTCTAAATTAACTAATATATACAAAATTTATAAATATTGTCATTGTTGTTTATTATTATATTGTTATTAATCTTTTAGAGCAATATAATTTTTATAATTTTTTATGTAAAAAACTAAAAAAATAAATACATATAAAGCCATAACTCCTCCTATGTGGAATAATTGCATAAAGATTCTAAAGACACAGCGTTACTGTTCGACATTTTACCACATTCATTGTACCTGTGAATCTAGGGAGTCTAAACTAATTTGATACAGACAAATTACGAAATAATAAAGACATAGCTGTCCAGAGTTGAGAGAATGAAATAATTGACATAGTCATCACATAGTTCCTACGTTCTTGCCCCAAGAGTATTATCTATGGTACTGGAAGCTTTCGCTACACTGGAAGACTAAAGGGCTATTAATTAGAAAAAAAAAGGATACATTGAGAGAAGCAGCGTGCAAATAATTGAGTGGATCGAATTTAGTGCCGATATTAAATAACAACCTGTCATTACTCACTACACATATTAAATTGGTGTTATTTGCTGAAATTCTCTTTAATTATTTGAATTCCTTTGAATTCATTGCTCTAATATCGAAAGTTCAAGGCTTGCGGAGGAAACTATTTTCTGCAATCCTTAAGCTCTATTCTTCGGTAAACAAGGGACCTGTATGTAACAGGTCATTTGATGTACCCTTATTTATTTTGTTTTCACTTTTGTATAACTATAGATTTTTTGCTAAAGAAATTAATACAACATGATGTAAATTTAAAGCACCCGGTTACCAAACTCTCTCATTTTATAATAACTATAAAATTTCATATGTTTTTGATGTATACATAGACCATATTATATTGTCTAGATTTGTTATTTGAAGAAAGCAATATATGTAGTTTATATTTTAATCATGGAAGAATTTTCAAATTTCTAAATTAATATTAATCTTAGAATTAGTTTCAATACTTACATCGAATTCGATTTGACTAGGCCCTACGTATATCAGATGCAGATATAATATTTATTTAATATATTTAATATAATATCGATAAAATTTTGCAATAGAAGAATCACAGCATCCTTAAGACCATAACGGCAATTGAAATTAATGTCATCGACATATCGTAGGTATTAATTATAAAATTTAGACCAAATTGGCAGTCTTCACAAACATGGAATGTACGATATGCGTCTATGCAGGTATTCGATAACACTTAACAAATATCCGTTGACAATTATACCTATACAACAACAACGAATTACCTACTTACGTCTCAGGTGAGGGAACAACAATTACATCGATCATTAAACACTAATCATTCTGCATTGTCTTATGACGTTTCATTCCATATTTTATAACGAATAAACTCTAACCGTCGAAGTTACTTCTAAAACTTGGCAAAATAAATGTTTCTGCTATAGATTTCAGTTCTCTTATTCACAACATCATAAATTGATATCTAACTGACACTTTTTCTACATATTCTAATATTTAATTACTTATCAAAATATTCCGACTCCAAACCCGCTTATTGACTGTTTGCATTATACGTTAATTATATATTTTTCAGAAAGGCAAATCCTAGCTCATTTAATCTACTTTGTACACAGTACTTATTTTAATGTTTATTTTATTTATTGTTTGTTTATTTTGAGGCCTACAGCGATATAAAGGTTTATGTCATATGTGGTAAAAGTGTGTGAAGACTCGTTGGTCCGATTTTTTAATTAAAAAGGTTTACATAAGCGTTATATCTGTCATACATTATAATCAAGAGGTTGATTTTTATATTTATAATTTTTAAATGAAGAAGACAATCGTTATGATGTAATATGAATTTGACAGTGATAAGGATTCAACAGGCTTGTACTAACTTTTTATCTGCACTGTCGACGCAGAAAGCAGAAGAGGAACAAAACATGATCAAGGTCACTTTTTTATTATATATTAAAAATTAACTGTAAGAAATGCTTGACGCATCCAATTTTTAATTTGACATTTACTAAACTCGTTCGAAGTATTATAACAGCACTATAACATAACTATGAACATAACTGTAAAAGTCCGTAGTTAATATTGGGAAAATTCCTATGTTGTAAAAGCCCTAATAGATTCCCTAAACGATAAGCTCCTCATAATTTTTTATGTATTAATGTGTAAGTTTTATGAAAGTCATCTATAGGAAAATATATAAAGGTTTATTTCACACAATGGTATAAATATGAGTAGATTACATACTCAATGTGCTATATAAGGTTAATACGGTAACAATAGTACATAGTAAAGAGGGAAGTAGAAAGGGTTATAGTAAAGCCTATGGGATAAAGCTCGAATCGCTATGAGTAATTATAATTAAAATGACAATGTATGTGCTATATCGCAATAGCATATATTTGTATTATATTGTCATTGTAATTATAATAACAATATGTTTTAAAATTACATACAGCTTTCAATTTTGTAGATTATTCAAAGTATTCGATTTTAAGATTAAGAAACCTATCTAGTCTTAAATGACATTTAGTAAGATAGAAAGGCGAATGTTGCTTAAGCGACGTCCAGTGGACCATAATAGAAAGATATCGATATGAAAATTAATTAAATTTTAGCCCAATTTACACCTTCTGACTCATAATTTACGAAGAAAGTATGTACGTATGTATACTTTTAGTTTCATCAAAGAAGATCTGAAGATGTGAATAATTAATTAACTGAGATGTTGACATATAAATAGTAAATACTTATTATTTTAAAATGTTACATATAATATATGTACCGTCTCATAGAGGCGTAAGCTAAAATTATTGGGGAACACAATTTAAAGCACTATCTCATTTACATATTTACATATTTGTAACAATAATACATACATAATAATGATAGTCTTAAAATCATACGATATAATGAAATATGTCAACACGTAATATGAGAAATGATTTTATCTATCTGGTGGAGGCAGCTTGGTGTCTTCAGGGTCAAGAGAGAGGCACTCTCGGAGATAATCTTCCATAGATCGGTATACGTGCTCAATAACACCTTTTAGGTCGTGACCTTCGTCAGCATAGGCCTAGAAATAAAAATAATTAATAAAAATTGTCGTAAGAGTATCGGCACAAGCTCTTTTTTTACTGTTGGTTTCGATTTTTTAACAATCATTTTAGTAAAGAAGTTATTGTATCTACTGCAGATTGAAGATAATGTAAAGTATGTACTCAGCAATACAATTAAAGAATTATCATAATATGTATATATATATATATATATATATATATATATATATATATATATATATATATATATATATATATATATATATATATATTTCTGCACACATACTTTTTGTATTGTAGAGCGGAAATTTACGTCGTGTGGTTGTTTTTGTGTTATTTTTTTATAAAAATATAGATATGTCTACCTGGTAACGAAATAGGACGCCGGCGTCTGTGAGAGCACGAGCCAATTGTAGAGCATGCAGATAGGGTGCGCTCATGTCCGCCATTCCGTGCACTAGGTAAAGTGCGTGCCTCGGAACATGGTGAGCCCGCTGTGAAGCGTCAGCCTCAACGTAACCCTTATAATTAACCGAAGGCTGTCCTAATATGCGCTCCGTAAATGCTACATCTGGAATATTTAAATAATATATTAGTAATAATTATACATATTATGTAAGATTTACCAATATCGTTAAAAGCTTTTTAACATACTGTAATATAACCAGTCTGTGATAGGTGATACAGCTATACCACATTTAAGAGTTGACTGCTGTGATCCTAATAACATTGCTGTCACGTATCCTCCATATCCCCAACCCCAAACGGCTACACGCGTTACATCCAAAAATTTGAAAGTGTCTAATAAATATCTAAAACAAAAGATTTATTTATAGACATTTTGTTTTATATTTTCAATACACGAAAATATTAAATTCACGCTGTATCCCGCACATGGCAGCGTAGGCACAGGGAACTTAGGAACCTAGTGTTCTGTTTCGCATTTTCTGCCGAATTTGAGGCATTGCATATTGAGTGGCGGAATTCAAGGTCTCGTTTTTTCGCTTTGTTACCACAGTGGAGAAATGAAAATATTAAACATTTATTTTAAACATATATAAAACACTAAATATTTTGACATTATTTATTAAATTAGGTACCTAATAACAGCCAATTGATCGGCCACCTCAACTCCTCCGAGGCGGCCGCGTAGCAAAGCTCGGGGCAAACCTCGAGCTCCTGCTACGTCTAATTTAACGTAAACTACGTCATTACGTGAGGACATGTACGTTCCCCAGTCTACAAGGAACTCGTCTGTTACTTGCTGACTGCCTGGCCGACCGTCTCTGTAAAAGTAAAATAAAATTGAGTGAAATATTGATAAAATAAATATTGAGGCCTAATTATCATTGTATTTACAGTCGCACGCTAATGGGGGGCATTGGAAATAAGACAAGTTGTAGATTCGATTGTCATTGGAGAAAATTAAATATTGTCAATTTTTACCCTCGCTTTACGAAGTTTCCTCTGCCAAAGTTGCCCCCGCTTCACGGTGTACCTCGTCTATATGACATGTATTTTCTATAGCAAAATTTAATGCTTTGCCTTGTTATCAGAGCTAGAAAATTAAAATAATATTTTAAATGGGACTTGAACTCACAGCCGTCACATTTAAAGCCGCACACCTGTGCTCCTGTGTCATGACGTTTTAGTGTAATTTGATTCTCCAATAAAACTGTTAAAATTTGTATATAGAACACAGTAACTGACTTACACATGAACGAGAACAGGAAATGCAGCATCACGAAGTTCTTCCCTCCAAGACGGTGGCAGCAGAAGTTGAACACGAGCCTTTGACCCGCTGCTTAGTTGTACATCAAATGATCTTCGAGTGGG
>DWMZ01000255.1:0-27621 GCA_018249855.1 Eueides tales michaeli | reverse complement strand
ACCCACTCGGCTAAAATAATGATTATTTTCTGACTATATCGTGAAATGGACACAGCCGGCAGTATTTCTGAGTCAATACGATAATGGTACCTTCAAAAAGTGCGTCTATTCCTACCTTACCAGCGACGCACTAGTAGCCTCTACGACATAACATGGAATGTTAAGCTGTAGAGGCTACGCAATGGGCCACAGTGATCACATATCAACAAGAGAATCCAACGCTAGTGTCTTATCTATATTAATTATTTAAAACGTCTAAGTGTGAATCTAAAACATATACACAGCAATATAACAGTATAGAATACATTCTTAGCTTATTCAACATCGAAGTGGCGGCAATATGACATATGTTGTACTTGTAGCGTCCTCTTAACAGGCGTCTCACTGTCGCCTTGACGAGAACATTTGGTAATAAATTTGTAACTAATTAATTCACTGGAAGTAAAAAATAGTAACTTAATTAGGGCATTTAGCTAGAAGTAAAATATTTACAGATTAAGCGTATTTATACAATTTAGATATTTCAAAATATAAAGTATTTTTATTATTGTCCTGTATTTAGTGACGACCACAGGCCGAAAGAGTTGAGTTGAGTGAAGTTTGAGTCTATTGATGTAACAATTATCAAAATTGATTAATTAGATTCAGTCTCTGCGGTATGTCTCTACGACGACACATATATACATACATACATACATAGTATATAGACTGATAATCATATTAACCTCCTTTACGTGGCAAAGTCTTTAATAAGCACTCAGCAAAGTTGATCGACACTTCCATGACAGAACAACGTGAAAGTAGCAAGCGTACTCCATATATACATACTAGTATAAATATATGCAAGTAGTTAAAGTAGTAGTAGAGATAGAGATGTAATTATTTAACTTCACATACAAAATTATAATTTATATAACCACGACTATTCTATTATAGTTACTGAGCTACGAGTACATACGCGTACTAGTAGTAGGAGCTGTATACATCGTTATAATTCTGTATTAATCCATTTTAAGTCACAGTTTGTTACCCACATATAGGAGGGTAGGCAGAGAGAACTTGTACCAAGACTATCCGTTCCCCACACACCGATCAATTTTCATGACACTGTCGTGACAGCGAGAACTTGAAAATAATTTGCTCCCTCGAGTGACGAATAATCCCAGAACCTTTACATTTATAGTCAGACGCTGTGGCGCTAATTTATAAATTTACTTGTATATGTCACTTATATAAAGTTAGAAATTTACATAAAACTAATAAATTTAGACTAATAGCAAAGCTCAGTCTGAGTTTAATGTACTGTATGAAAAGTTTGTGTTATACTAAATTACGGACCATATCTAAATGCGACGTTGCAAGCTGCAGTATCAAATCCAGTGTACTTTGCAAGGCAGTTAGCGGACTGAAATAATCTAATGTTATATGATTTAAATGGTTTTTATTTTTACTTGTTATTTGCAGAAATGTTAATTCGAAAATAGAATAAATGTTTAATATTAAGGGAGTCCTGCTTATCGCGCATATGTTTAGTAGGGCTGACAGACAGTACCTAGTCTACTCCGTTTCTTTCTATTTTAGAAGCGAAACTCAATGTCGTGACTTGTCTTGTTACCAAAGCAGTGAATAAACATAATTAAGTCTATTGGGTGGAAGTCGACTCACAATCGTCACTTTTACAGTCCCATTTCCGTCATTTCCGTTCCCGAATTTCCGCTGAATTTGAAGCATTGCGTATTACCACCGACAACCTGTCACGCTTACAGTCGCACACTCGTGTCCTGCTCCACGACTAGTTTCAATATGTGTTTGTTTTTCAAAATACTAGAATTAGTAGTGAACCTAGATTACCTTCATTATGGAAGCATGCTGCAATTGTTTTTGTAAGAAGAATTTATGTATATATTGTAATAAACTATATTAGATCTACTGGGTTTCCTCTGCCTACTTTTCTAATTGTATGATAAAACAAGCTTAAAAAAGAATAGGTATATAATACTTAGTGGTAAATAAAGTTAAAGAATAATATTACGCTACGTAAGTTTAGCAGGATTTGAACCCGCGCCTCTTGTAAACCATCCAAGGACGCTTGGATGAAATCCCGCTATGTACAATTTTTTATACATTTTCTAAACTAGTATTTTTCTTTTCTTAGTGTAGATTATTCCTATGCCTACTCTGCCCGATTCCGCATTCTTCGGGATGCAGTTTTGTAAACCTTAGT
Organism: Eueides tales michaeli; assembly: GCA_018249855.1. Classification (NCBI taxonomy): domain Eukaryota; kingdom Metazoa; phylum Arthropoda; class Insecta; order Lepidoptera; family Nymphalidae; genus Eueides; species Eueides tales. Next base: position 25,397 of record DWMZ01000255.1, on the reverse strand, counting down.
TGTTTAAAGTAGAGACAGCATCTGACTGTAAATGCATTAATTGTAATATAGATTGAATATTATATTCAAATTAGTTTTGCATAGAAGTAGACAACGTGCGGCATTCATTTACCATCGCTTTACTCTATTTACAACGATGAAGAGAACATTAAACGTTGGATTGCGAAACCTAACGCCACACAATGATTGCCAACAAACTTGAAAAAATATACACACTTTTAAGATTTCAAATAATTTGTTGAAGTTAAATTAAAGCTTGATATATTTTCTCATTATTATTGCTAAGTTATTTAGGAAATAGTTTTACTCGAACTATTCGACCGCTGAAGCTCTGAGGCTCCGCTGAGCTCCCACCACTACTCGCCAGCTAATGCTCGTATATTGCGCTCAGACAGCTTATTTACAGTTTATTGTAAAGCTGTCTGATATAAATTACAATTCACGATTTCACTACTTTTTAAAGAGAAAGAAACTTCCTAATCAAACGATAATTATATATAATTATCTTTGGGCAGTGAAAATTTATAAACGTCTCCCTACAGAGATGCTAAGAACATACATAAGTTGTAACTGGATTGGATCTCCACTCGAGGAAATCCAATAATCATTATTTTTAATTTAATTTTAAAACGCAGTGCCTTAAAGTAGGCAGAGTGAAGAGCAGAATGGAGACTCTTAACACAAGGTTCACATCTTACCTCAGCCTGGTCTCCCATGTTTGGGATACAGCGTGAAACTTATTAATTATTTTATAAAATAAAAAATAACATATTTAAAAAGGAAATGAAATTATAATTATTTGGTAAAAAAAAAGTTTTCTCTGCCTACTTTTCGTTCGTTTGATTATAAACACAGTCATGGGTTTGATTTCCACTTCAGGTAATGAAATATTACCATTTCCTCGCTCTTGTAACAAGAAATATAATTATACGATGTCTTTAATATTAGCCGGGATGTGGGAAGAGTGTCTTATCACTTTAATTACTGAACTATATAAGGAATAAACAATTTTTTTTTTTTTTTTGCGTTTGAGTAGCTTTACTAGCTATAAGATTAAAAAAAAGTTGGTATAGTAAGACAAATAAAACTTCCAGTTATTACATTGTTACACTTACATTGTTCACTAACGATTATATATACCATTATATATACTGTTGAGTTAAATAATGAAGTTCAGATTTAAAAAGAAAATGTACTCTTATCAATTTGTAAATTTATTAATTTCAAAATAATAATTAAATGTTTCCCGAACAAGTAACATTTCAAACATTCTAACGTATTATTATATTTCAAGCCACTAAAAACATTTTTTATTAATTTAAATAGTCCGCGGTACAGAACGAGTACTTTATGACCACTCAGCACGCGATATCTAAGCAGAAATAACCCCCTCCTATACTGCTATATGTGCGATACAGCATAAAGATATCATGTGATTGCTCTCTGATATGTACTTTAGGTATCGCGATTGATTCATTGATATTTTAATGTAGGCCTATAATGCCTGATATACTCTGAGAGGATACAATACACCAATACAGACAATAACCATCACATTAGAGTGAGTAAGTTATGCTAGTCCATTGCAAACTAAAGCCTATGTGCGTGATCTAATGAAACAATTGGACATTATCTGTTTATACACAAGTACCAACTTGCGTTTCCGGCGTTATTATTAAGTGATAATAACTATATTTGTGTGTGATTAAATGTCATGCTCTTGATATATTCAAATTTGAAAAAGTATATAAAAATTGAGAGGGGCATAACCGTGCGACTGTGAACACCACAGAGTGTAGGTTCGACCCTCAGTCGAGGATGTAAAATAATTAATGATTTAATTTTCTTACTCTGGTGTGTTCCAGTGCCTCTTGGCACAGCGCGGCGTTGAATTCTGCCACTTAGCAGGCAATTTGGTGGAAATTGGGTAACGTGCCTTAATGAGAACGGAGTACCTTAACACTAAGTCCCCAGGTTTCTGTTGCCACAAATATAAATATATTTGTGAATATATATAATAGTATTAATTAGTTAATATTATTCATTTTTTTGTGACAACTTTCTATTTTATAAACAGAAATAGATTAAACTTCGAATTTATAATAAAAATTAGGAAAAATTATTTCACAAATTATGTTTTGGCATTGGAATACAGTACTTGGGGTTATATTTGTACTCGCATTATGAAATCAGATTTGATTTATATATTATAAATTTTTATATCACGTATAACATTTAAGCACTTAAAAATATATGTATGTATAATAAAGTGTCACCTTTTTGTATAGCAAAAATAAAATATAGTGACATTCCCCTTACAGCATTACACTTGGAGTGAGCAAATCAATAAGCCTAAGTATGCGTGAGTACACACGTTCAATGCCAAAGTAAAGCTGAATAGGCTGTCGAAGATACCGTGATATATCGGAGGCGGGTGATCCCCGCCATCCGGACCGCGTTTATGGCTTTATTGGTGCTTCCGGAATATATCGGGGAATAGCTCCTGCCATCGACAAACTCGACTCTATTATTATGATATGTGTTGATAATCTTATAAAGAATCGCTTTACAAAGTAGACCTTTCTTGTACAGTTCAGTAGCTTTACGTTTTTCCTCGTATAACAAACCTCGGTTACTTGATCAAGAAACCTGAAATTAGTGGAGATTTTTCTCATTGCGTTAATTTTGAGACATTTAAGAAGAACGGCGAATTTCGTTCCGCTACTCAACACAAAAAGGCCACAATTTTAGCGAAAAGCGAGAAATGGAACGGAGTGTGTTGTCCCTCTGCCTACCCTGCCATATGGGGCATACACTGTGAAGTAAGTGAAGTAAGATTATTATTATCTTGATGATAGCCCCTCAATCTTCCTTCAAAATCTAGTTTTTATATAGACAGTCCTGGACGTTTTTTATTATGATATAATATTTATGTCAACTGACAGACAAAAGCCACCTCAGTCTATCCGTGACCACGGACTAGCCGACGTTTCGAAAAGCCGACGTTTCGAACACTGTAAGGTGTTCGAAACGTCGGCTTTAAAACTAAATAAAAGCTTTTATTTAGTTTCACTTGTATGTTAACAAATCTTTCAAGTTTAATTTGACCCACTTCCCGTTATCCGATTGAGCTGAAATTTTGCATGCTGGTCTAGAACCGATGACAATGCATGTTCAACGTGACCTGATGCTGCTGCGAGGATTGCCTCCGTACGAAAAATCTCCTCAGCGGTAAATAGCAGGAAATAGGCAGTTGGTAGACCCATCATGAAATAGATGCCACATACCGGGTTGTCTTCGAACTATAGAACTCCTCAATATTCAACTGCTGGGACTTGAAATTTTTTATACGCATTCGTTTATGATAGGCAGTTGGTATGCCTACCATGAAATAGATGCCATATACAGAGTTGTCTTCGAACTATAGAACTCTCAATATTCAACTGCTAGGGCTTGAAATTTCGTATACGCATTCGTTTATGATAGACAGTCGGTAGGCCCACCATGAAATAGATGCCACATCCAGGGTTGGCTTCAATATAAAAAAAATATTTCCAAAAAAAAAATCAAGCTTTTACCTTTTAGTATCTACTCCCCGGCTCTAAGTTGGGGGATCTACGTTACATTCTACTCTAAAGTTTCCCGTGCAAAGAGATGGTAGACTAGTGCAACTGCTATTCTCACCGGTAATTACCTCCGTCTTATGCGACAACAGTGGCAACACATTGAATTTCTTTTTATAGTTGAAATATCTATGGTTCCCTATGAGATACTTTGTATGGATGATTCTCGTTTTAAGCAACTCAAAAATATGAATCTCTCTTCGGTGGTATAAATATTTGTGTCTTCGGAGACTTAATGCAGTTGCCCCCTGTGCGAGGCAATCAAGTGTTTGACCAACCCGCGAGATTTTTCCCAGCAACACACCTTTGGCGCTCTTTCTCGTTAATTGAATTGACCGAAAATATGAGACAACAGGGTAGCACAATATTTAAAGATCTCTTGAATGCATTACGAATAGGAGAGCTTCAATCGGAACATTTCAGTATTTTAATGAGTCGACTAAACATAGAGCTAGCTGGCGAATTTGCGATTGAAAAAGCCTTACTAATCTATCCCATTAATCAACAAGTTTTCAATCACAACAAAACCGTGCTAGAACATTTTCGAGCCCGCGGTATAACCATCAATAAAATAATTGCACAAGATAGTCTAATAGAGTGTACTAGAAAAAATGATAATATAGATTTAAATAATATTACATCATCTGATATAAACAAGGCTGGGGGTTGCCTAAAGAGTTGGAAATATTTGTGGGGGCCAAGGTGATGCTGCGATACAATGTTAATTTGTCTAAGGGTCTAGTGAATGGTGTCATCGGTCATATTGTAGAAATTATATGGCCCTGTTTCCGGAGAGCACAAATGTATGACACGGACATTCCATCAGACTTCGGCAAAGATGGGATCCACGTTATTCAACCGAAATCTGTGCAATTTCCAGCTAAATTCAGCCATAGTACAGCTGAACGTAAAATGTTGCCATTTGTTTTATGCTGGGATTGTACAGTTCACAAAATGCTGTTGTATACTTGGGTTCAAAGTTGTTCACTGCCGGCCAAGCGTACGTGGCTTTAAGTAGGGTCACATCAATAGAAGGCCACCTGATAGAAGAATTAGACTGTTCGAAATTAACTGGGACTCGACCATGTACTAATGACGCCATCAATGAAATGAAAAGACTAAGAAATATAACAAGCCAATTCTTCAATAAGGTATGCCGGAGGAGAATTTACCTACTTACTTCTATAGAATATAGTTTATCCTAATAATAGTTTTCCCGTTCCTTAATTTATTCTGTTACTTTCGATAACTATTGATTAAATCTAAAAAATATAAAATAAAATAATTATAATAAACTTTTAAAACAAGCTTTTATTTAAGTGCCCTAAAAAGATCAAAATAAAATTTTAAATCACATTAACCACATTCATTTATGATTTTACAGAATTGAAATTATAATAAAAGCTTGTCGCGATGCCTAGAAGAAATCTCTACATATTCAGTCAGATGAAATTTAAATTAAGAAACATTCCGACAGTTCAACTAGGTACTGCAATAAATTTCAAACCCGATAAATCCTATGTGTGCAAAAAAGTTATTCAAGGTTAGGACAAACATTATGAATTGCTTACAAGTTTAGTAGGTGCCTACCTAATTACAAAATTACAATTACAAATTGAAATTATCGCGACAAGCTTTTATTATAATTTCAATTCTGTAAAATCATAAATGAATGTGGTTAATGTGATTTAAAATCTTTTTAGGGCACTTATATAAAAGCTTGTTTTAAAAGTTTTTTATAACTATTTTTTAATATTAAAACGCCCCAGATCAGAAGTGAATACTTATTAACTTCAGTTTACAGGCGAACGAGCCATGTTAGGTCTATACGTTGGTATGCTCAAAAAACTTAACTAGCAAATAATATTTATAAAGTCAGAATATAAGAACATTTATTAGCTTTTGGTTTTGCATTTATTGTTTAACTTCTCACTCTGTTTGTTGTTTGTTAGGTTAGTTCAACCTTAGAGTCCATGAATATTAAATTAATTTAATGCCATAAAGTTAACCTTATGGCTTTGCCACAGTTTACGCATGAAATTTTATACTGTAAAAATATACTATAAGAACTTTAAATATCAAGCCCATTTTCTAATGCTATAATCCATAACATCATATGAGCGTGAGGGGAGTTGTCCTCGATCGACTCTAGGCGTTTTCACTGCAGTTATATTCAATTTGTATAGAAATAAGCTGAATATCTGGAGAAAATGGCTCGTGTGGCGCTTATGTCTGCATCTACAGAAGATACGTGCGAGGAAGATCAGAGTGAGGAACGTGCTTAAAAGCCATTGAACCAATTTTGATAAGGATAATCTCGATATGAGTTTTATTTTTAGAAAAAAAAAATAATAAAGTGAAAGTTTAGACTAAAACAAATCATATATGTCACACTTACTTCTTTATCACTGCTCGCGCATGCGGGATACACCGCACATGGGCAAGCAGAGAAACTTGGGAACCTAGTGTCATGACACTCTGTACCACTTCACATGTCGCCAAATTTTAGACATTATGAAATGTCGAAGGAGTGTCTTAATCTTTTCTGGGTTCAATCTATTTACTCTGCTATAAATATTGTGTTATGTATGTGCCAGTAATACTACTACAAATAATATTACTACAAAGAACATGCATTTAGTGCTCACGCGGTCTTGTGTAGGCCAAGGCACAATGCCGCTAGGGTACGCCAGTTTCATGTAAAATGAGACGTCTGTGAACTGAACTATTCTCTAGCCGCTGGGTTGCCCGCGCCGACATTTTCATATTCTTAAAATGTCCCGCAAGATTTTTTGTTGATACGAACGCCACCGCTTGATTGCCCGCGCCGTGACCTTGATATTCTTAAAATGCCCCGCAAGATTTTTGTTGATACGAACGCCCGGCGCATCGGGTGGCTAGAGTTTCAAAACAATGATTGTGCCTAAAGTTGTAACTGTAATGCTATCAAGTGATGTTTTTTTATGTTTAGTATGAGTGCAGGTATATATTTAAGTGTTTTGTCTGTTAGTATTCAACAACAGTGTCGAGTTATAATACGCTAAACACAGAGATAGCGCATTTTTCAACACTACCTATGTTTAAACGATCATATCTTAAAAAGTAAAGCGAAGACATAGGGTTTTTTATTTTGAAATACAATGTTTGAAGTATATAGATTAGTGTAAAAAATAAAACCAACCACCTATTCATACAAAAAAATAATTATTAAAAACTTTTAAAACAAGCTTTTATTTAAGTGCCCTAAAAAGATCAAAATAATATTTTAAATCACATTAACCACATTCATTTATGATTTTACAGAATTGAAATTATAATAAAAGCATGTCGCGATAATTTCAATTCATACGAATTGCTTACAAGTTTTGTAGGTGCCTACCTAATCACAAAATTTCAATTACAAATTGAAATTAATATATTTTATTTATAATAAATAAATATAATAATAATAAATATAATAATAAGTAAATATAATAATAATCGATCCCCACTTCAGTACACACAATATAAATATTACCTTTTATAACGCTAATATGCGAAGGTATATATTTAATAACAAATACAAATATAATAGATCAACAATGTTCGCGCGCTTCACGTAATTAATGTGAAATAAGTTACAAAGTTTGGTGGTGGATGGGCAAAACCTGCTGCACATTACTGATATTTTATATAATCAGTACAGCATGAAAATAAAAAAAGATTTTCACAAATGGCGTTCGATACTTATTGCCTTTACATCTATAGACGCGTCTCATTCGCAAATAAAAAGTTTTAATCATATCTACCTGGTAAATGTTGCAGATATCTGTTTTCTTTTATAGTACAATAACATGTGATACAGTTATAAAATGTATACGTGTGGGAAAAGCGAAAAGTTTGATTTTTACGACTTGCTTGAATGTTTTAAACGAGCTATCATAATCGTGACTCGCAAACTAATGCTATGAAATATTACGACGTTGAAAGAAACAACTTAAATAGTTAACTTTGTCGCCAGCTCTGTTCAATAGAATCTTTTACTATTGTTAAAGATACCTAGCAAAAAAAGTCTAATAAATTGCATGTTCTCGTAACTAATATTTTTAAGGATTTATCTTTGGGTAGTGGAAATTTGTAAAAATCTCCGTAAAGATATGCTAGTAACATAAATAAGTTCTAACAAGCGTAAGAATTTCGACGTAGCTTGATGAGAACGTATGGCTTAATTGTTGTTCAGAATGCTTGGATCTTTGGTAAGAGAGGGGCGAGTTTAAATTCCACTATGTTCAAATTTTATACGTCTTATAAATAAGAAAGATTTCTTTTTTTTTGTGAAATATCTCTTTTATGAAATATTGGATCTGTGCACATATTTATTAATATATCGAAAGGATAAAATAAGACACCATATTTAAAATTGAATGTTGATTATGTCACGACACATCGTCTAATTGAAACGCAACAGTAATGGGTTTGATTTCCACTTAAAAGAACTAATATTTCCTCGGTAATAAGAAATATAATAAGGTATGTCTTCAAAATTAGCCAGGAAGTGGGAACAGAGTGTTTTATAACACTGAACTAAATAAGAAACATGCACTTCTTTTTTTCTTTTGATTGTTTGATAATAAAACTTAAAAATAAAAAAAAAGAAAATAATATACATTAACAATTTCTAGTTACATTGTTAACTAATATAAAAAATGTAGTTCAGACATGAAAAGACAATATAAAATACAGTGCAATTTGTAAAGAAATTAGTTCAAATAGTAGCTGTTACTCTTCATTTAAAAATATATACATATACTCGTGTATTAACTTTTTTTTCCAAAAGAGTTTTAAATATTTTAAAATATTCGAACGCATTTCAAAAGTCATTGAAAACAATTTTTATTATTTTAAATAGTCCGCGGTACAGGTCGGGTACTCATATTAATATGAAAATATCAGTTTGTGCTTTAGAGCCGAGACCGGTTTGGTTGAACAATTTTTTAGAAAAAGTAAATTGAATGTTGCTATGTTTTTTTTAAATAAATAAAATATTTTTTTTAAATAAATTTTCAACAAAGGTTTTATTATTATTATTTTAATTCTACGTTCGGTCGACGACTCTACGTCGAGCAACGAAATGCGAGTTGACAGTTCGTCGCTATTAACGAACTGTCAACTTTAATATTGTATAGACATCCGCTCCGATAGACGCCGCATCGCTTTTTTTATTTACATGTGAATATATAAAATATTTAAATGCATATATTATTTATACATACAAACAGATTAGATTATCACTGTACAAATGAACAGATTTGATAGTCTTGACTTTGGTGAGCGGGATCTATTCGTATAATAAAGAAATTATATACTTAGAAGAATATATTATGCTATCACTTCGTCTCTTTTTGTATTAAACCCATTGCTAAGGAAAGTTTTTTTTTATTTTTTCTGTGTAAATTATATTTGGCATTTGGAAATTGGCTATTAATTCATATTATAATCATATGCTTAAGATAGAAACTGCGATGACAGACGAAGATTTAATAACAGTATATTACTTTTTCTATTTATTTTCTATCTATTATTAGATGTAGATAAATGTATTAAGTCATCACATAGTTAGTTTCAAAATAAATATAAAAAATATATGCTTAAGAATAATAAAATCTTAAACATACAAATTTTCAAAATCGCGGTGTAAATTTTGTTAATAACACGAGTTTAATGACGACAACGCTCCCCACACACTCGCACCTGCGAGCACTCGTCGCCTCTTTTAACGAGGCAGAGTCAACATACACTAAAGGATCACAACATTGCTTACCCTAACAAAATATTTATTTTAGGACCTACAAGCAAATATAACCTTTGCTGAGAACGAACATATAATATACGGTAACATGGACAGGCGTCGGAAGTACCTTATGACTTGTTTATAAAAAAATTAAAGTAGTACGCCTCGCTCTTTTGGCTTACCAGAGCGAGTAAATGTAAATATTAAATCCATCCTCATTCAGCTATTAATGTATCTATAGACTTAGCAACTGCAAAAATGTTTTCAAAGGTCTTGATGAGTTTTGAAAACCAATTTGCAGTCTTTGATATATAATTATCTTCAGAAAAAATACATTATTGTTCGGAAAAAACAGTGGATTCTTTTTAGGGCTATGTGTATCTTATGTAATAGGTTTATATGCGTGCCCGTCGGTATGTCCACCTTTACCTCTAAGACACAATTTCTTCTTCTGGATAAACTTATGAAGTTTCAATTAGTATTAAATATCTACCTCCTATTTATTATTGTGCCGTGAAGGACTGCCCCTCACGGCACAATAATCCTTGTAGCCGATTGAAGCCTAGAAATGTGGCAAAAAGTAAGAAATTTTAAAGTATTCGTGCTTCCCGTTGATCGTGAAATTTATAAAAAAAACTCTAGATAGGCGAAAGAGACTCGCATTTGTGATATTTACACCATTTAAAATTTTCCAGAACTCAGACGGAAAGTAGTAACGGAGATGACGCCTTTTACAAATATTTTTTATATAACTATTTGGTAAATAACATTAATATTCAAAAAGGATCTTTCATATAAATTACAAAAGATACACGAAAATTGTTTGTTTTCTTTTGTATTTAATTTTGGTGTATCATTCTACCTTTACAAACATGATTTTAATAAAAGTATATTAAGCGTACAACGTCACGTCGCGCATAATGCGCGCGAGTCAGACGTCGCGTCGCTCGCAACGGGAAATATATTTTTTTCTATGCATAATAAAATTTACGAGTGATATTATTTAGAGGAATTTGTAATATAGAATTTATTTTCTGCCTACCTTCGGGATCATATATGCGGGATACAGTGTATAAAATATAAAAAAAATATTTCATAACATACGGTATGTTATATAAAACAACATAATTAATTTTAAATGAAACACTTTTAAACGGATTAATCGCGTATATTGACTTTTAAACATTTTTGGAAACCCGACGTTTCGAACACTTTACAGTAGTCCGTGGTCAGTCTACCCGTGACCACGGACTACTGTAAAGTGTTCGAACCTATCGTACCGATTCCAAGCGCGCGCTCGCAAATAATATGGAGCGATGAAACCGAACGTTCCAAACCACAACTAAGTTTAAACGCTTCGTGTTAACCTACTTAGGGTTCAATTTTTCTTCCGGATCGACTGAACTCTAAAACATATGGCAGAGTAGGCGGAGGACATCTAGTTTAAATATACTCCTTTCACCACGGCTTGTTCAGTATGCAAGGTACTGAGTTTCGTGTGGCGATTCTCAGCACCACGTTTTGTCTTACTACGCGATGAAAGAAAATCGAACTCCAAACTCCATTTTTTAGGTCAGACTACCGTATATATAGTATTTATATTCTACTGTATATTTACATATTTATAATATTTTTTGCTTCTCGGTTCATTTTTATAACATTTTTTTATGTCAAAAAATTGCCAACATGATTTTAATGTGGGATTTATTATGTATATAATTATAGTCCATTTAATATCAATTAATAAACAAAAGGAACAAAATATACAGTTCACACATCACTAATTATTCAAAGCTATCGCCTCTTCAGAAACACTTTATAAATTGCTCTACGATACTTTTACAGAATACTGATAGTGTTTAAGTAATTATTTTCTTCTAAATTTTTTTTTACTATATGATCTTCTTGTTAGAAGAATATTTCTGGGCTTGGGGTATAAATAATCAATAAACTACTAAGAAAATCTAAAATTTACAGAAAAGCTATGGACAATTTAAGTTCCTTTATTTTAAGAGTTCGTTGTGAAATATTGTTAAAAGATTGTTATAATAATTATTAAACCAATGCTCTTAGTCATTTACGGTCTGATCTCAGAGATAAAAAAAGATCTATTGAACTTTAATCCCTAATTCTCATTAGAGAAAGAAAAAACACTTAGAGGACAAGAAATGTGTGATCTTTGGTATGTTCAAAGTGTTATTCCACACGTGGGAAAGAAAAATACAATTTTTGAAAGCGTGTAAAAATTTGTACGGTATTTGAACCCGCACTCTTGGAAATCGTCGAAGCGTTCTGAGCAACTAAGCTATACGTTATTCTTATACGCTTGATACAATTTATTTATATTGTTAACATCTCTACATATAAGTACATATCTAAATGGTGTAGTTTTATTTCGATGTTAAATATTATTTAAACCATAAGCACAAATGGTAAGGTTCGTGTGAACAGTCAAAGTGCAAAGACTGTATATTATAAAGACTGCTGTTTGTATTTATTAAATGTGCAGAAGCGTAAAATTTGTGAAACGAGTCTAACTTTCATCCCTTCCTTTCGGCTGGTATAAGCTACTGAGAGCTAAGTGATGACATGCTACTGCAAAGTATTTATTTAAAATGCTAATCATATAATTACTATAGTCGTACAAAAATGATTTTTTGCGGTGTCATACATAGATGTACCAGCTTCCACTGCGCTCTACGACTTGGCGTATGAATATCAATAGGTTCGTGAGATTAGTGTATATCGTAGTATTGGTGTGTGTGGTAGAGAGCGCTGTCGGTTTCTATAGTAGAAACATAACGCGACATTAAGCTAATGTCAAAGACTGACTTTAAATGCATAAGTATACAGTTTTTGTATATTTATATATTTAAAGTCAGTCAAAAGATGAAAATCGATTTAATTTAATGTTATAAGCTATGAAGGCACACAAAATTTTAATTTTTTGCCCTATATAATTGTGTTATCATGCAATAATTAAATACCAGATATTACATACGACTTTGTCCATATTGTGAATGTCCGGTAACTCTGACGCAGGTTCTGTGGGTTACATGAAATATTAATATGTATGCATAATTTCGTAAAGCTTAAAGTTATCTTAGATAAATTGGCTTTAAAACACAGAAAAATTGTTTCATTTCGTACTAGCAGTGCTTTAATTCTTGTGCAACCAATAAATTCTTCACTATTATAATATTAGCGTTAGTATAAATAAGTATACACACTTTACCTACATGGACATTGTATACATCATTCGCGTTTCTCTTACTAAAGTCCTATACATTCCTTATATTTTTCTGTAACTTTCATAAAACCGCACGTTTCTCAAATTTATTAAAAAAAAGGAATATTTTAGAGACAGTAACCTCGTTAGAAACCACTGCGAGTGAGCGACGTCTATTACTGTCCATTACGAAGACAATTCCTTTTGAATGTTATATTACATCGAATTATAAGCACTGATCACACTTTTTACCACTTTATAAAAATAACTTACTTTATATATAAGAGACAAAGAAAACACCTGAGGTCGTCATTGCGCAGTGGCACAGTATCTAATTGTCAACGCAATAGTTGCGGCTACAATCCCCAGTTGAGGGAAAATTAATTTCTCTAACATTACGTTCCCCTTGACTTTGTCTGTCCAGTTTTCGTGAATAATTCCATCGCAGGCATATTAAATAACATACAGTATATACATATGTATGTCATAATAATATATAAAGTCCCTTCAAACATAAAATTCTAGTGAACAAACTAAAGTAGTTTGTGAATCATAAATAAATGTTGTACTCAAAGTAAGAACACATAACAAGTATTTAACACGTTTTGATAAAATTAATTACGCTTTGATAAAATTAGTCTTGATTTTCTTAAATATATTACATTATATCATAAATAGCCTAAAATTATAAATATTTATCATATATGTTTAAATAATCTATCTACTGAAGTATTCACGGATACTGTGCAACATACCTATACATATACTCGTATGTGCACTCAACGTGTTGAGTCCCGCCATACAATGTTTCTATTCTTTCAATCATTTCCGCCAGAAATGGTCTATACGATACTGGATACACTAATGTAAATTAATAAAATTTATCTTTTGTTCGTTCCATACAAGTTTAATACTATTTCATTATAAAAGTGAGGTCAACCATGAGCAGTGGTACAACGTCTGGCTGTAAACGTGTAAGGTCATGAGTTTGAATTCGGGGAATAATTAATATTAAAATGTAGTTTAGTGGCGTTGAATACCGACGATTAAAACAAAGCCAAGAACAGTTTGTATGCAGGATATATCTAAACTGTAAATTACACTACACTATATCGCTGCCTGTTGGTTTACATCCATCTTAGAATAATTTTATCATTTAATACTGGCAACTCAATACTACGTAGTGTCTAACTAGACCGTCACTTGATTAGACTAAATTGTTAAATTCCGTCTACCCGTAAGCAGAAATATGAAATGTCTGCAAAATGGTGAACATCATAACATCATAACAACCACTAAGCCAAGTGGAATTAATTACGAACATTGTGTATTCAGTATTATAGGACGCCGAGTTAAATTGGTTCTCGCGTCATTGTTTGTTCACCAAGCGACGGGGCTCCTTGCTTTAGTTAGTCGATTTGCAGTATAAAGACGAAATTAATTTGCTATTATTTTCATTATAACAAATTTGTAATCAGAAAATATAAAGTTATTTTTTATTTATATTTTAAAATTGTACAAAATAGCAATGTTTTAAATTAAATAATTTTAGTATCTTTCTTATTCTAGTATTTATATCTATTTACTACTTTCCCATCCAATATTCTAGACATTGAGTGTTAGTGCATTTAACGCTGCGCCTTTCTTTTCAGAACGGAGAAATAAATTTATCAATAAATCATAGATCAAACCCAAAACTTTGCGTTAACAGTCAAGTCCTTCTCCGTTGCGTCACGACTGTTTCTACGCAAAAGAAAACGATATAAGTATACGAAAAATCTATTTCCGTGACTCATTATGATCACGAACTATGAATGTCTCTTGACCCACACTCGTATAGACTGTAGAGTGCTGCCACTTCTCTCTTGTAAACGAAAAGAGGGTATAGAATAACGTACCAAATATCTCGAGGATTTATTTTCAAAGGTCAATCACTCTATAACGAACATATAATTTAGACAGTATACTCGGTAGTTCATTCATGCTGGTAGACACAAGCAAGCTTACTTCTACTAGCACGCGTCTCTAGTTCAAATTAAATATACAGAATATTGTAGTAAATAATGTTAAAAAAATACAAGACCGTGCTGGAATAAAGGCAACAAGAGAGTCACTGTAAGCGGGATAGGTTAGTAGGTATATTAGTTTTACTTTACTTGCCTTGATAACGAGGTAAAGCTTACCTTACCATTAGGAGTATACAGCAAAAGTAGAAAATAAAAAAACTTGGAGGTGTCTTAAAACGCATTTAGAGTGAAAAAAAACTAACGCCACACATTACTTGCCCAAGAGGATAAATTAAAAAAAAAATAATTTCCCACAATTTGTAGCCACACCCGTCGTGTCTATAGTCAGACCTCAAATCTTTGTTTTATCTTTTATCTTTAAAAATATGTTTCCAAGTGACCTAGTTCGATGTAATGGAACATTCGAAAGCAATTGTCTTCGTAATGGACGGTTATGGGCGTCGCACTCACACGCTCACGAGCGGCTTGTTATACTCGTATATAAGCGGCCACAATTATAACTAAACTAACTTTGCTACTTAAACAATGTCTCAAAAAGCTTACAGACTTCTATCCTCTATGAATAAGTCAATACATTCTGAAATTTCTAAGTTTTTTTTGCTTAATATGGAAAAGTTTGCCGCATAATCAAAGTGAACTTTAAAATTTCTTAACTAGGCCTACATTTTGTAAGTATGGAGTTCGGTATCGCTTTGTTATTTAATTTCTTAGCATTGTTTTGGTCGTCATGACAGCAGCATACAGCGTCTGAATAGAAGCGCGAAGGTTGTGTGTTTTAATTATTTCTATTTCCTCTCTCTCTGGTTCAAAGCGTAGCGTCGTCTTCCGCTAGTTAAGACACAATATCTTAAAAGTGTGATGTAAAATAGGAAGTGGAGTGTTTACCATTCAATTCACAGTTATATGCGCGATACATCGTTAAGTTTTCAAAAAATCTGATGGGATAGGAGCATAACGGATAAGGAGCATAATGGCGCAGTAAAGGCTGTCGTAGCGCAGTTGGACTACTTACGCCTTAATTGTGGATTTAATTACTACTGATGCTTAAAAAATTTTCACTGCCCAAAGATAATTATATATAATTATCGTTTAATTAAGAAATTTCTTTCTCTTTAAAAAGTAGTGAAATCTCTAGGTAATGCGAAGGCAAGTCTTAGTTCCTTACTGTATTTTTCAGATAATTTAGTATAACGTTATGTGACACACAACTAAGTGTTTATATATAGAAATTAACAGTCAAGTGATGCCTTTTCCACATATTTACTCATATATTTGCACATTATGCAGAGGAAACCTATAAATTAATCTTTTCCTTTTTAAATTTTAAGCCATAGATATTGCACCTCATGGGCCGTAACATAAAGTCGCATTTATTGTGATAAATCCAAAAGTCGAAGATGGAATTTATAACTTTCTAACGTATTGGCAAGCCCTTTACCTTATAGTATTAAAATTAATATAAATTGTAGTTCTCAGAACCGACTAATATATCATAAAGAGGACGCGGCGACCCTCTCTGATAACGTATCAGCTTCTCTCCTCTGAATTACGTTGTAAGTGAACTCCAGAGCTTTTGGGATTTATAATCTCATTATAAACACGCATCCTGAGATATATTGTTGTACTGACGTAGAGGATTCTCTACTTGTTGCTGTCGTAAAAATACTTATTGTTTTCCCGCACTATATTGTTTTCCCGCTAATTTACGCATATCTACATTTACGGTTTGACTGGTAGAAATTTCTTTTATATTTAGATATATTATATAATATGTGTAAATTTTTAGAAGAAAACTGTATGACTAGTCAACTGAAATGTATTTAATCCTTTCGCCGAACACAAGTAGTCGCGCACGGTCTGTCAATTAGCAACTTTACGTTTCTTTATTAAAAAAACTAATATTTCAAGTCATTGTGGAGCACATATAATTAAATGAAGCATTAGCTGTATTAATAAAAATAAAAATAACACAGTCCATAAAATCTTCAAAAAATCTTTAGACGCAAATCAAATTTATAAATCAACAAAAACAAAATAAAATGGGTTTTTGTTAATTCTTCCTTATAACTAATAGACAGACTATAATCATACTTAAGAATAATCATTATCCATTATCAGTTACAGCAAATGAACGGAAATCTTAAACTGCACTTGTTTTTCAAATATTTTTTCATGAATTTTTAGCTATAAACTAAATTTTAATAAAACAAAAGTGAAAAAAGGTTCTTGTGAGTATTTTAGGTTATTACAATTTCATCACCAATCTCCATTAAATCTTCTGGACGTGCACATTCCCAACATTTCATCAAAAACTTCATCTTCTGTTTCCACCTTCTCTAGTAAATGACATGTTTGAGGTTAAAAATGTTCATAGCTCATTGTCTGCCTACAACAAAGAACTTGAAAATGTTAAAATTATAAAATCATAATATTATACATAAAATTTAGTAAAAAAATTCAAATAATACGAAAATTTACCCAGATATTAATTTTCTTTTATAGACTTTTTTACAGTTCGAGGAATAAATCATTATAAAATCTTGATATATATTTTATAATTTCTAAGTTGCTTTCCTTATGTGAACCTTTCTTTAACAACGCAGGCAGTTAAACAACGTATTGTGACATTTCGTTTAAGAACGACGCCTAATTATTTTCTACCAGAGAAGTAAGAAATAATTTAAATTAACCCATTACTTCAAATATTCCTTAAAAACCCTGTCCACTGTGAAATGTATTGAAACAATTTATTTACCCATTCTATATTCGTTAAAAGATATTTTGCTTATGAGATATTTTGCTTATGAAATACTTAATATTCCGTATATTTACGGTGTTGAGTCAAACTTTCCATGCACGGTAATTAGCTCAGAGCAGCACCTGGGACTTGAAACCCTCATAAGTTCCCTTAACCTTTTAAAATTTGTCTACACTGTCTAAGCTTTTATCTGCCTTACAAAATTTTTGTATTGGCTTTGATGTAATGAATACAATATTGTAAAATCAAAAGCCAAAATATGTTCTTATATTTTGAACTGTAGTTAAGTTATGTAAGCATGCCTCCGTGCAGACCGTACTTACCGTACCGACCGCACAGGGCGCTCGCTCGCCTGCACTTGATTGGTAGTCAGAAAGTCGTCCGAGTAATTAGTCGTGTGATACCTCATTTATATAGTTTTATTGAGTCATGACTCGTTGAAATTTTATAGTTATAAGCTTTTTGCCCTACTGTAGAAAGTCAACGTCGAGCGATAGAAATAAAAAAAAAATAAATATAAGTATTGTCTTTATTGAGGATTGAATCAATTATCTTTATTGAGGATTGAATCAACGGCCATCGCAGTTACAGACAGATGCATTCCATGAATCTTAATAATATTACTAAAGCAAGGAAAAAAAAACGATTTTTTTAAAATCAAATTCACACTAATAAATTAATGCTGTAGAATAAATAGAATGTTTTTTTACCAAAAAAAAAACTAAATTGAAGTATTAAAATTCTATTCATACAACTTATGTTTATAAAAATTGGTAATAATTTATTTTTAACATTATTTTATTAAACACTCTTTACTGCACAAATAATCTCATTTTATTATTTCAATACAAATAAGTAACAAAAATATAATTTTAAATGAAATGTAAACGGAAAAGTTAATTCTGTAATCCGATCGTATTTATTGATATTTCACATTGAAGCTGTAACTGAATATTAAATGCAAACAAATAGAGTCAATAACAGAGCTGCGACAGCTAAAAGTGGAGTGGAGTGAAGTAAAAGTGGCGTAACTCAAAAAATATTATTTTTGTTGTATGAAAAACTCTTCAGATACTGAATGACGCTACTGGAGCACAAGTACAGTACAAGTACAAGTACAAGTACTACACGACAATTTTTTGATTACTTTATAGGAAACACTCAAATTTGTAGATTGAAATCTAAAACTAATATTAAATCAAACTCACTCGTTTCCTTAATATTCTAAAAAATGCAATATTTATAAAATTGAATTGTACGTGGAGAATGGACAGTCTTAGCATATGGTAAACCATAAAAGAAATTGGTTTAAAAATAAAAAAGAGTTTATGCCACTTTTGTGAAGGAACCTCTATCTAATAGTGTCATATAGTCAATTCGTGGACTCAAACAATTGTCTGCAATCAATGCTTAATAGACGTCGTTCAAAAAACACGAGCACTTTGGAAATTAAATACTGTTTACGTAAACAAATTATTTAATCCTCAAATATAATAATATGAACAAGTAGTTCCTGGGATTAGCGCATTAAACCAAACAAACCATCCAGCTTTATTATGTTAGTTAATAGAATAATTAAATACTCTTAATATAATAATTTTATTCACAGCTTTTGGAAGTCATATAACTTCGTTGTAGCTTAAGAATTTATTAGCTTATTGCTTTGTAAAACTTTTTAATATAAGATATCACTTGTTTGTCACAACTTCAATATACGTATCTCTATTTAAAATGAAACACACAAATGTAAAACAATATTTTCATAAAACACAAGAAAAACTGTGTCTTGAGTGAGAATGCTCGAAATGATCTTTGTGCTCTGATCCCGCGGTTTTTTGAACAGCAAAAGACACATCTTCAAATATGATGCGTCATCGGTAACCGCTGCATTATCATTAGAGAGTAATTATAGCGTCACTTGTAATTGAGGTTTACATTTGAACGTGTGTAGGTATGTGTTGTATACATTATAGCTTCTTGCTGTATCGCACATATAGCAGTATATAAAGGGGAAATCTAGAGTTAAGATACTTCGTTTTATTACCACTTACTAGACTGAGGGAAAAAAAACCACGAATAGGGATAGAATCCGCAGCTGTTACGTTTACAGGCAGATCAGAATCTCAGAATACATATCATAATCTACAGATTCTAAAAATTCACATGAGTTTACGTTGAAACAAGATCGTTAAAATTCCGTTTTGAAGTCATTATTTTATATTTGGCAGTAGAGAAATGTTAAAACGTATATCTTCGTCCTTCTTCCTTTCACACGCCACATATCCTTGATTATCACTTACCGTCACTTACGACCCGTACGTCACAGTCACATTTTTAACAAATATTGTTCCTTAAAGCCGTCAGCGGACGACCTCGAGAACGGGGCCCTGGGTTTTTATTATGTAAATACAGAAATACCATAAGTATGTATGTACAAGTGTTTTTATATATATTTTAGTTAGTATATAGATTCATTTCATAGAAAGGAATAATTACTAATAGTCGAGAGCTTTTGTTCTTTAAATACAAATTTATGAAAATCCGTTTACAAAGTTTATATAAATTCTGAGCTGAAATGTATATTTTCCAATTATATTTTCTAGCGAGAAAGAAGTAGGAAGTTTGGAAGTATAAAAATAGGTAGGTGTATGAAAAATATTTTAACGTAGTTTATAACATGTTTTTATAGAAGATAAAAGAATACTTTGACAAACAATAAACTAAGTCGTTGTGTTCAGAGAGAGTCAGGTTTCCAATAGGCGCCGGTGTAAGTTTCACTACATTCAAATATTTATATTTGCGTCTTATAATTTACTTTTCTTTATATAAAATATTATTTTTTATTCTGTTTCGTGTAACAAGTAAAATTAATAATAATTTTAGTATGAATGGGAAAGATAAAATATATTGTTTGATATTCAATATTATTACCACGTAGACGTAACTAAATCATTTAGAGAACACCGATACATAAGTTCTAGGCTATATATTTTCCATTAAATTGTAATAACTTATGTCAGTATAAAAATATAGCTTTTGTGTACACCTGAACCAAAAATCATTACAAAGACAAAATAATTCTAACATATTGTATGGAAGGTCCCGCGACCCTATTTAATTGGTCGTTATGTTTATATGTTCTATAGTTGAAAACTTTTCCTATGAATTTTTATTTTGTGTGTTATATGAAAAAACAGTTTTATACTTACCAGTGTAGGTAGAAGAAGCTATTAAGACACTCCGGTTCCAATTTCCCGCTTATTTCAAGAGTATATTGTTATGAGTATATTGTTATGAGTAGTCTTCACTGACAGGACGTATTTGATCTTCCGCATTTTATCGTTCATTCGAGTTAATATAATAATTAATCAAAAGCCACTTTAATCGTGGCGACGCACAATTTAATTGTAATCCCTAACGAGGTTCACAGTGGGAGCTTCCTGCCTTCTTCCTTCCTTACCAGCCTTCCTGATGTTTACAACCTGACAAATGTATATATCAATAATTGTTTATCTAAATGTCATGTGTGTATGTATATGTATATATACGTGTATGTTTGTGTAAGTGTATGTATGTATATATGTATATGTATGCATATGTGTATGTGTATATATATATATATATGTATATATGTGTATATATGTATATGTATATATATTATTATTCCTCTCATTCTTTGTTTTTTTTTTTTTACTTTTTTAACTTTAAAAATTTTGTAATGTAAGACATCCACAATCTCATGTACACCAACCACTTTGTCTTTTGATCTTTTTAAAGTTGGGTTGCCTGGTAGAGATCACCTGTGGTGATAAGGCCGCCTTTACACCAAAATTGTAGTTATTTTCTTTTCTTTTCTCTTTTTATTCATTTTAATTATAAGTCTTATAATTTTGTTTGGTGTAATAAAGTAAAATAAATAATAAATAAATACAATTTTATTTGAATTTATTTTGTACAAAACGTTACGGTAATTGGTTATTAGCCATATTCAAGGAAAAGTATAAAATTATTTAAAGAGCGTTCGTTTTTTTAGTTAATTGACATTTTTATCCTAAATGCTAAGCCAAGGTCATCAAGGCCTTCAACCCAAAGTTATAATTATATAGATTAATTGAATTAAATAAATCAGAGAAGACGCTTATGAGACGCTTATGAGAGATTCACTATGCTGATGCTTCTACGAGATTGCAAAAAGAAGAGATCCAACCTGTTTTTCAGACTTGGAATCCAAGAGTAGGCTTAAACTTTAAAATCATTGCAGGAAATATTCTGTACCTTTTGTGTTTTATCTATATTTTCTTCTCGTATTCTCCTTAGATCATAAAAATAAGGTATTTTTCGTCCTAAACTAATCTTAATACTATAAATTCTTTCATACACATACCTTCGCTTTACATATGATGCTAGCTAAAAGACCGAAACTGTAAATTCTATCAAGGAATTTAACAAATATTTAACTGTAAAGTTAGAAGATTTATTAAAAACTCAATCTGACAGTAAAATACATTATGTTTATTTGCTATCAAATTTACAATATTGTGAACTAGGTCGACGACTTTGTTAATCAATATTCATTAACAGTTAAATCGTGTTTAGCTAAATTAAAATTTTGTAGACAACAAGGCTACAGTCAAAATCATTAATCAAAGTTGTCTCAATCTAATGCATCTGTAGATGGATACTGCAAAATAATTTATTTATTTTACTTGCCAAGATTACCATATTTAACAGAAAAATGTTCAGTTTTTTTTTTATTTCTGCTTAGGTAGACACCGGCAGACGGCTTTAAATTTCTCCACAACCCCATCAATCTATGAGTGGAACTTTTACAGATTACCCCATAAAACAAAGGCATAGAGGCACATGCGTGTGACTGTAAAAGCGACAGGTTATGGTTTGATTCCCTCGACGTAAATACAATATTTAATATTTTCATTTCAACCCTCTGGTAACGAGGCAATCGCGGCGTCAAGTCTTGCTACTCAACACCCAATGCCTCTAATTCGTCGGAGAGTGAGGGACCGAAACGGAGAGTCTTGAAACCAGGGTATCAAGTTTCCTCTCTATATATATATATATATATATATATATATATATATATATATATATATATATATATATATATATATATATATATATATATATATATATATTACGTATAAAAAATTCCACGGAGCTTGGTGAGAAAGAATGGCTTATTTGGTCAGAGCGCTTGGATGGATTCCAAATTTAGTATGTTATAACTAATCAAGTGATTGAACTACTAATATATTAAAATCAATAAAAGACGTGTATATTCAATATATAAGTATAATGTATTTTCTAATTCTTAAACTCTTCTTCATTTTCTCGACAGGAGATTGAATCCACAAAAGTCGGGCTTGCAGTCACACGCCTTTGTTCAGTATTAGTCAGTACTTATTTGTATATACTAATTTAAATTACGTTATTATTATTTATAATATTTTTTAAAGTCTTCAAATAAAAGTTAATAAATATCAAGTTTTTGAATTATACGAAGGAAAGTAATATATTTAAAAAATGTTAAGTGATTATTTGTGTTGCCAGCTTGATATATCCATAATAATACCCAGAGGTGTAAGAGATGATGATTTGACTTCCAACGCAGCCGATATTTTTAAGGTTAGAGTCTCTATCAAGATAATTGAATGCGAGATCACATGGAGGTATTGAGCTGATATGAATCTCAAATATTTCAGAATAATGGTCCCTTGAAGCATAGAAAAAGTCAAACATTTAAGTCAACGCAATGAAAAGATACGATTCTGTAAATCTGTCTGAGTTCGCCACGTAAGATACAAGACACTTTCCGAGGATCTACAGTTATGAAATTTAGTACGAAGTGAGAATTTAAAAGGAAAGAAGAAAGCGAAATGTGAAACTTTTTTAAGTATTTTGTTGAAAAATATATAATAAACATATATATGTATTTTATACAAAATGAGTGCCAACGCCCGTCCGTAAACTTAAGTTGCTCGACTTATATTACTTGTACTTCCTGTTGACCTACAATCCTCTGGTTAGTGCAGACAAATAAAAAATATGATATCAACTTCAAATTTTATCTAAATGTTAGCTGATTAGAACTATGAGGGTGGGTCAATGAGCGCGTGAATTCTGAATTTTCCGTATTTCCCTTATAATTATAACAAGCATCCATTAGCTGACTCCTGTTAAAGTTTGAATACGCTGTGTCGTTTAGTTTATGTTTGACAGTCTTTAATAGCAAACAACTTCGTGACTTGCGGAAAAAATAGAGAAAAGCGAATTTCGTGTGCCCTTCAAGCATTATTTTTTGCGGAAAAAAACCATCACTGAAACAAACTGCTGACTGAAATGGACTGAAACAAAGGCTAAGCTTGATAAATACTATGGGGACTCCACACCATCGATGTCAATGGTAAAAAAGTGGTTTACAGAATTTCGTTGGCGGTACAAGCACGCTCTGGACGCCCAATAGAGGTCGCTACACTTGAAACAATTGAAAAAATCTAGATATGATGTTGGCCGATCGGAGATCGAAAGTGAGGGAGATTATGGAAGTCATAAGCATATCACCTGGGTCAGTAGTTTCGATCTTGCATGATCACGTGGGTATGAAAAAGCTATCCGCAAGATGTGTGCCACGTTTGTTCACAATCGACCATAAACGCAATCGTGTGACAACTTCGATCGAATGTTTAAGTTGTTTTTGTGCCGATTTGAAACAGTGGATGAAACATGGATTCACCACAACACGCCAGAGACCAAGTAGCAGTCAAAACAGTGGGTTTTCCCGGGTGAATCAGCGCCAAAGAAGGCCAAAGTGGATTTGTCAGCCAATAAAGTGGCTATATGGCTACTGTTTTGTGGGATGCAGGTGGTGTAATCCACATCCTTCAGAAGGGAAGGACAATCACCGGCGAATATTATGCCAACGTATTGGACCAATTTAATTAGGATTTAAAGAAGAAACGACCGCATTTTTCATCAAGACAATGGAAGAGTCCACACGTGTGTTGTTTCCATTGCAAAATTTCACGAATCAAGCTATGAATTTCTCCTTCATCCACCGTATTCTTCGGATTTAGCCCCGAGCGTATTTTTTGTTTCCGAACCATAAAAAAAGGCTTAGTAGAAAGAAATTTTATTCCAACGATGAAATAATCTCACAAACAAATATGTATTTTAAGGACCTCGAGAAATTATTTTTTTGGAAGAGATAAAAAAATTGGAGAAACGTTGGACGAAGTGTATAGAACTCAAAGGAGACTATACTGAAAAATAAAATTACTTTTTATCAAAAAACCTTTCATTCATCCAAAAAGTCGCACGCACTTATTGACCCGCACTCGTTTGTTAGTAAAAGATGAAATAAATCACTTATAAAAATAAAAAATAAAACATTTGAGAATATTTAAGAATTTTTAATTTTTTTTATAAAAAATTGATAATTTTATATGTAAAATATAAATATTTTCACTATAATATCGTTCAGTGAGTTCATTACGTGTAAAGTGGCGTAACTTAACGCCGCCCTTTGCCATGAAATGGAAATATTAAATATTTCATTTTCTTGAGTGGAGATTGAACCCACAACCTGTCGCGTTTACAGTCACACACTAGTGCTCCTGCGTCACGACAGGCTCCTAAAAACCATATACGTATATATACATAAACATACATTATATTATGCATAATTTAAAATGCCATAAGAAGTCAAATTTATTTAAGATTATAGTAAAAAAATTGTAACAAATGACTAATGAAGAAATATATACATATCAAAGTCAAACACAATAAAAATCTCACAATAAACTTTTTTTTATATATAATCACATTCCGATGGCTTTTACATTGTTGTCCTGAAACCTGCAATCACATTCATATGGCTGTAAAACTATTTTCCTGAAACCTGCAGGTAAAAAAAAACAAAAAATTAAAAAAAAGACCTTAAAAATCTAGAACAAAAACCTGGTGGGCTCTATAA
>DWMZ01000254.1:0-27624 GCA_018249855.1 Eueides tales michaeli | reverse complement strand
GACGAACGGACGAACGGACGAACGGACGAACGGACGAACGGACGAACGGACGAACGGACGAACGGACGAACGGACGAACGGACGAACGGACGAACGGACGAACGGACGAACGGACGAACGGACGAACAGACGAACGGACGAACGGACGAACGGACGAACGGACGAACGGACGAACGGACGAACGGACGAACGGCCGAACGGACGAACGGACGAACGGACGAACGGACGAACGGACGAACGGACGAACGGACGAACGGACGAACGGACGAACAGACGAACAGACGAACAGACGAACAGACGAACAGACGAACAGTTGAACAGACAAATAGACAAACAGACATACATAAGTTATCGTTATTTGTCTCTGTCAGTTGTTTCCTTATTCTAGGGGATAAAACAAAGCCCAACGTTGAGTTCCACTCAAATGCAACGTCTCGAATGTTAAGTGGTGTAGAAGTATTTTAACACTAGAGCCCCTTTGCCTTTCCACTTTCCTACTTTATAAAAATAAAAAATCGTGAATTTCCGCTCATTGTATAAAATTTCAGCTATAGAATGCAATATAAACGCGCGTTCCGCCACTCAACACGCAATGCTTCAAATTCAGCGGAAAGTGGGGAACAGAAGTGGAACGGAGTGTCTTAACACTAGGTGCCCGGGCTCCCTCTGCCTACCCTGCCTTGTGCGGGATATAGCGTGAAGCAAAAAAAAAAGAAAATGCAATATAAAAATTGCCCCAAATGGAAATCGAACCAATAACCATTAGTCCAGCCAACCAGCTGTACCGCTTGCGCGCCGCACAAAACATTTCGAGATAACGATATATCATTATTAAAGTATACTATTGTACTGGAGTTTCAATAACTAGGACGTAGGTAAGAGTGTTGCTGCGGATTATTGTAGGGTTCCGTACTCATTTTTTTCACGCTGTATCCCGCACGCGGCAGGATAGGCAGAGGGAACTTGGGAACCTAGGGTTAGGACACTCCGTTCCACTTCTGTTCCGTCCATATACAATGAATTATTATATTACCATTATTACTTTCAATGTGGCTGTCTTGGCTTATTGAGACAGCGTCTATGCTGGAGAAACCGCAACGTTGATTTCCGCCAACGTCTCGTAATGTAATTGTGCGGAGAATAAAGAGTCTCAACACTAGTTTTCCTCAACTTACGTCGTTATTAATGGAATGGATAATATTATACATAACCGATAAATTCATTATACGTTTATGTATGATCTCAATGCCGCGCTTATCCTCAGTAATAGAACGAGAAAATTAAAATAATAAATGTTTTATTTTCTTAAAACGAATATTTATAATAATATTAAGCTTAAAATCAATAAGGCTTTAAGGCAAAAGCGCGGCGTTGAGTTCCGCAGGTGGGGAACGGAAGTGGAACGGAGTGTCTTAACACCAGGTTCCCAAGTTCCCTCTGTCTATCCTGCCTTGCCATGTGCGGGATACAGCGTAAAGCTATATATAAACAAAATAAAATAAAATAAATAGCGTAGCTTCTAGCGGATCCCAAAAACGGATACAACTAAACAACCGTATATAAAATCAATACCTGTCATTTGTATTGAATACAAATATACAATGAAGATATAGAAATATCACATTCGGAAATTGAGGAAGGAAGGTGTTTTATATGGAACGATGTGCCTTTGGTTCCCAAGTTCCCTCTGCCTCCCATTTTCACTATACAGCAGGCAGTAAAAATGCAATTTCTTCTATATATCTAATATCTCTTTGTTACAATGAGTAATTTAAATTATATTAAAATATTTTCATTACACGAACTCCTAACTATTCGTAACGTAGCTTGGTTCATTGAAACTGAAAGTAATGCAACGAGACACAAAATATTGCTGTATCTTTTAATCAGTAGATAACTTTTCAGGTTCCTTTGAAGGGAATCTCTGGTGAAATTAAGTACGGAAAAGTTCTGTTGAACTGATGCTACGAGAAGATTAGTATTAGTTTTTTTTATTTCTCATCGAAACTGAGATCATTCAGTTGAATTCAATTGTTGGTCAGATATCCGTCAGTTATTTGTTTAAAATTAAAGTTTCTAGCTACTTTAAAAAAGAAATATACATATTTTATTTATTTATTTTTATCCAAACTGATTGAGGCTTTTAAATTCTGAAAAGGATTCATATTTATCTAATGTTTTCTTTCGAAAATAATTTTCATGTCTACGCTCTGGTAAAAAAACCAAAGCAGCTTCAAAATTTGCGTACCAATGTGCCATAGCAGAGAATTTGTGTGTTAACGGACAAAAAATGAAATTGCATACGACGCTGTACATGACTTTGAAATGCCGGTAGGTCACAATGCGTGAGCGTTCACGCTGTATCCCGCATATAAGCAGGATAGAGAGTGTTAAGACATTCCTTCCATTACCTTGCGTTTAGTTTTCAGACATTGCTTATTTTCTTGTGACAAAAGATGAAACGCGCAGTCCTGTTACGAGAGAAAATAAACTGAACCCACAATGGTCACATCTACAGTCGAAGCTTGAATGCTGCGCCACAACGACCAAATTTAAAAAAATACACCACAGAGGAAACTTGGAAACCTAGTGTTAAGACACTCCGTTCCCATAATGCCACTTTCGTTACTCAATTTTCAATGAATTCTGGTGGCAGAATTCAACACCGCGTTTATCCTTGTAACCAGAACGAGGAAATAAATATATTAAATATTGGAAATATTAAATACTCCATTGCCCCGACAGGCCCCAAATAAAAGTTCCTTAGACAAAATAAAATTAAAACAGACACAAGCGCTTACTATGTATGTATATAAGGACTGGCAATGCAACATAATCTAATAAAACAGCTTAAAGCTCCTCTTTATTACATAAAGTATGGAAGCCACGATATGTTCAGGTAAAGCATAATAATTAATCGAGTTAGTCCCACAGACGTCCGATAATTGAGTGTACAAAATGTACATGCTAATATTAAATTCGTGTGAGATAATACGGTTTTAAAATTTAAATTCACTCAGCACACAACGCCTCAAATTAGGCGGAAAGCGGGGACCGGAACCGGAACCGGGACCTTAACACTAGGTTCCCAGGTTCCCTCTGCCTACCCTGCCATGTGCGGGATGCAGTGTGAAGCTGAGTAGAATTTAAATTACTGAGGTAGAGACTGGTTGATTCTTTTAAATATTTTTGTTTCTTATACTAATCTCTGGCCTGTTGCGGCGCAGTGGTACAAGCGTATAGCTGTCAATGCTATTTTGTGTGGGTTTGATTCCAATTCGAGGGAGTGAAAATTTTAATAAATTCAAATTCAAAATTTAATTCAAATTCAAAATATTCTTTATTCAAATAGACTTTTGAATCGTCACGAACATAAAAACTACCACCGGCTCGGAATGCGGTTCTGCTGAGAAGAGCCGGCAAGAAACTCAACAGTTGCTCTTTTCTTTTCAATATTTTTAATTCTTGTCGTTCTGTTGAGTACTTATACTCTGTCCAATACTTTCAGAATTCGGCGGAAAGTGGATACTGGAAATAGGAACGGAGTGGCTTAACACTAGGCTCCCTGGTTCTTTCTTACTTTGGATGCAATTTCTTTAAAATTGAAAGAAAAGGCGTTCCCCCCCTTGTGTCTTAACATTAGGTGTCTTCTGCCTACAATGCAATGGGCAAGATGTTTAACTGAATTTCGATACTCGATGTTTTTTTTTGTTTTTAGTTACACGCTGTATCCCGCACAAGGCAGGGTAGGCAGAGGGAACCCGGGAACCTAGTGTCAAGACACTTCCACTTCCGTTCCCCACTTTCCGCCCATTTTGAGGCATTGCGTGTTGAGTGGCGTAACTCAATGCTGCGCTTTGCCTTAATACCAGAGTGAAGAAATGAAAACATTAAATATTGAAAATATTAAATATTTCATTCCCTCGACTGGGGATCGAACCCAGAACCTGTCGGTTACAGGCAACGCTTGTACCGCTGCGACACGGCAGGCCTCAATGTTTTTTTTTAAATTAATGTTTTCTTTTTAAATTATACTAAAAATGACATGACGTCACAAAAATAATTCTAACATGAAAATATAATAATAACAATAGTATTTAAATTAAATTATATACATTTTCATGTTCGATTCAGGCAAAATTTGGGGTTAAGTTACGCCACCTATCTATACCAATGCAAAATAAACAAAAATTAAATAAAAAAATAAATCACATAAACATAAAGAAAATTATACCTACCCCCTTGTAGAAAAAATGCCAGCCAGGCATCAAGCATTCTTCATGGAGAGCCAACGTTTCTTCCCCTTTGAACTCTATAGGGATTGGCCGCAAAGGCACTTCGGCGAGGGCATCCGGCACTTTCTTTGCGAGGAGCATTATTGCTGGTGCTTTTTGTACTAAATATGCTCTATCTGAGGTTACATTCGTCACTGTGGAATACGAATATTGTTGATATGAATCCAAAATGGTCGAATTTTCAGTCCAGTCAATTTTTTTTTTAAAGTTCAATGCCTTATCCTTGTTATTATATATAAGGCAGAGAACTCCGTTTTGCCAATTTGAGGCATTGCGTGTTGAGTGGCAGACGTCAACGACGCGCTTTACCTTGTTCAAAGAAATGAAATGATTTATTACTCTAGAACATCGTGCAGATATCACAGACCGACACACAGACAAATACACAAACAGGTAAATCTTATAAAATTCTTCTTTTTCTGTCTTGGATTAAAAAAAAAACTAAATTTAGTATAGTTAGTTATATAACTATACTTATGCCACCGTAGCGCAGCGCCATAGTGTATAACTGTAAAGTCGACGGTTGTGACTTCGATTCCAATACGGAGGAATTAATTATCATCACATCCTTGCTCTGGTTTTCGCCAAACACGGAAAGTCTCGAAAATTTAAAATTAAGAACAGTGTTACTGCGGGATTTAGCGCGAAGTTGAAAATATTATACTTAGTTAGGATAAAGGTGTCAGTAACTTCCCTTCTCTGGTCTGTCATATATATATATATATATATATATATATATATATATATATATATATATATATATATATATATATATATATATATATATATATATATAACTTATTCATGTTGCTAGCATCTCTGTAGGGAGATTTTTACAAATTTTTACAAATAAGTTGTAACAAGCGTATAAAAATTTCGACGGAGCTTGGTGAGGACGGATGGCTTAGTGGTCAGAGCGCTTGAAAGGTTTTTAAGAGGCGCAGGTTCAAATCTTGTTTCGTCCAAATTTTTATACGTTTTAAATTTAGTATTTTTCTTTCCTAAGTGTGGAATAACACTTTAAAAAATAGTAAAAACATTGGTTTTAACTTCACCCTGTATCCCGCACATACCTGGGTATTGCAGTTGGAACTTATGGAACGTAGAGTTAACCACTTTGACATTAAGTATTGAGTTTCGGAACTCAACACCGTGCTTTACTTCAATAAATTAAGAAAATAAGACTGATAAGCCTAAATAATACCTGACTGACTATATATATATATATATATATATATATATATATATATATATATATATATATATATATATATATATATATATATATATATATATATATATATAAAGCCAACTATATCAAGATAGCAATATTAATATCAACCTAAGCAATGATCGCTGTACAAGCGTGACATACTACAGTATTGAATTAGCACGTTTGATATTGACACTGACAATTAATGACGTGAATCAATAAATGTATGGAGGTGGTATACTCGTATGGTTTCACGCTGTATCCTGTACATGGCAGAGGGAAGTTGGGAACTCAGTTATAACACGCTTTCCCGCCCCACTTTCGGCTGTATTTGAAGTACAGCGTGTCGAGTGGAATTCAACGCTAGGTTAAAGCAACCTTGTTATCAATGAATAATAAACATTTTATTTCCTCAAGTGGGGATCGAATCCACTACCTGCCGCGTTTACCGTCACACGCTTGTGCCTCAGCGCCACGACCAGTATGTTTTATAGTCTTAAAGAAAATATTTACATCGGAATTCTCTTTATATACAAAAATTTATTGACAATATAGCACCTCCCTTTCTTTATATCTATGTACACACTAATTGTTCACAGCATCTGGATACGTGAAGATAATTGAATTAATTTAGATCTAACATATCAATTAATAACTATATATCGTTTTAATAGGTACACTAATATAAGTATATATGCATGCATATAGAAGTTTTCCCTGCCTACCTTGTCACGTGCGGGATACAGAGTGAAGGTCAGCCTGATTATATATATATATATATATATATATATATATATATATATATATATATATATATATATATATATCGGTTCTATTGATTCTAAGAGACTTACTAGGTTTTAAAATGGCAAATGCTTCAATCAGTACCAATACTTATATATAAAATTTCGTTCTAAGCCCTTACTAGTTTCTTTTTTCACTTGCGCACAGTAATTGAAGCCTGTGGTGGCACAGCGGCACAAGCGTGTGGCTGTAACCGACAGGTTCTAGGTTCGATCCACAAACGAGGTAATGAAATATTTAATATTTTCAATTTAAATGTATGATGTTTCGTTTCTTCGCTCTGGTAATAAGGCAAAGCGCGGCGTTGAGTTCCGCCACTCAACACGCGATCCATCCAATTCGGCGGAAAGTGGAGAATGGAAGTGGAACGGAGTGTCTTAACACTAGGTTCCCAGGTTCCCTCTGCCTACCCTGCCTAAGCGGGGTACAGCGTGAAGCTGAGCACAGAAATTCAGTCGTACGTTTTCACGTGGTTAATATATATTTTTTTAATTTCACGCTGTATCCCGCACGAGAGACGAGATCTTTTGATCCCCACTTTGCACTGAATCCTGGTGGCGTTGCGTGTTGAGTGGCGGAACTCAACGCCACTCGATACTTGTTATCGAAGTAAGGAAAATGAAAATATTAAATATTTGACTTTCTCAACTGGGAATAGAACACGTCTAATACTAAATTTAAAAACGTACAAAAATTTGGACGAAGCAAAATTTGAACCTGCGCCTCTTGAAAACCGTTCAAGCGCTCTGACCACTAAGCCATCCGTCCTCACCAAGCTCCGTCGAAATTTTTATACGCTTATTACAACTTATTTATGTTGCTAGCATCTCTGTAGGGAGATTCTTACAAATTTCCACTATCCAAAGATAATTAGAATTATCGTTTAGCAATAGAGAATGCTGTTTATTAAATATTTTTACTATTTTTAAAGTGTTATTCCACACTTAGGAAAGAAAAATACTAAATTTAAAAACGTATAAAAATTTGGAATAACACTTTAAAAATAGTAAGAACACAGTCTCACAGTTACCAGAGCGGGGGTCGAACCCACGACCAGTCGCGTTTACAGTACAACTTTGTCGCGACTGGCCCCAATAACAAAGTAATTGTACCAATTAGTTCAATGCAATCTATCGATAATTCACTCTAACGTCGCCGCTAATTATAATAATTAACAGGTCGGTACGTGCTTCTGTTCCTATTAGAGTGGTATTGATCTTCTCCTTTTCCCGCTTGAACTATACGAATATTTATTAATTAAAGCCTGAGGTTTGTAGTGGCACAGTGGTAACGTGCGACTTTAAGTACGACACTTTAAATACAATTAATATTTTATTTTTTTCGGTCTGGTAACAATACAAGCGCACCGCTAAAATGTGCCACTCTCTCCCTTAGCTTCACACCGTATCCCGCATTTATTTTATGGCGGGGTAGGCAGAGGGAACTTGGTAACCTAGTGTTAAGACACTCCGTTTCACTTCCGTTGCCCACTTTCCGCCGAATTTGAGGCATTGCGTGTTGAGTGGTGGAACTCAACGTCGCGTTTTGCCTTGTTACCAGAGCGAAGAAATGAAAACATCAAATATTTAAATTGAAAATATTAAATATTTCATTTCCTCGAGTGTGTATCGATCCCACAACCTGTCGGTTACAGTCACACGCTTGTGCCGCCGCCGCGCCACTGGTAACGCAATACCTTAAATTCGGCAGAAAGTAGGGGAACAGAACAGAGTGTCTTAACATTAGGTCACCAATTTCCCTTCTGCCTATCCTGCCATGTGTAACTGCTAAAAAAATATTCCAGAATAGTGTGAAACTGCTAATAAAATTAGTCATGAATATTTAGGGAAAATTGATTAATTCAGTACATTTAATCAATTTTCCCTAAATATTCTTGAATGATTTTATATATAGAGTTAACCAGCTATACTGTTAGGTATTTAATACATCGTAATTAAATTATTTTTCAATGTTAGCGCCATAAAAGTCGCTTGTGTCTCTGCGCTACAACGGATTTTACGAATCATTGGGTGTTATTATCACGTGTTATTATTATTGTTATTGTTATTTTTCTTTAAAAGTCTCTCCGTAACTTAAGTGAATACAAAAATTGTCGTGACAGTACAAAATGGTTATTATTGAATTGAATTTAAAGATTTCGTTTTCCATAATACTCCTTCTATGCTTCGGTAAGAAGTTTCAGTTAAAAAATTACTCTCTTGTGTATTGTAGCATCTACACGTTGTTTATATAGTATATTAAATAGTATCTTAAATCTGAGTAGCTTTGAGATACTCCATTCTCGTCTTAATAACCGAATTCGAGATATTGCGTGTTCGTTGCCGTAACTCAACACCGTGGCTTATCTTATCACAATTTATGTACATATTAAATAAAATAGAAAACAAACATTTCACTATTGTTCCAAAACGAAATGAAGCCAGACGTTGCTAAGCATTATTTTGCCAAAACACATATTATTTAACTCAGTTAGCATTAACTTGTACGTTGAAATTTATGAACAAAGCGTTAACCGTTGCATTGTATATTGTACGTAGTTGGTTTTAGTCGAAATATTTCAGTTTCGTTGGCGAAATAACTAAAACGTTGATAGTACTGTAAATTTTGAATTTTGTTTCCATATTTTGATATTAATAAAGAGATTTTGCGACACTCCCCCTTTGTTTTGTGGCTCTGGCGTTTTGTTTAACGTTCTAGTTATATTATTTTCATTTATGTTAGACAAAGTGCGGGGTTGAGTTCCGTCACTCAACCACTATGTCTCAAAATTTGGACAGAGTGTCTTAACACTATGTTCCGTCTACTTGGCTATTAGCATATTTATTTCATGCATAAGCACTCAACACACAATGCCTGGTTTTAATAATAACATCCTTTAATATATAAGTAATAATTAAATTAGTAGGAAATGAGGTCACGCGATAAGCTCAGTTAATCAGCTTCTTTAGTAACAATGAAATTACTAAGGCACTATCAAAACGTACAGCGTTTACAAACGTCGTTTGTATATACATAGATATGAATTTAAGAGTCGGGAAGACTCTGCGTATATTATGTGTTGGTGGAACGGTGGACCTTAACGCCATTCTTTGTTTAACCTTATATATATATATATATATATATATATATATATATATATATATATATATATATATATATATATATATAGGGAACTTGGGAACCTAGTGTTAAGACACTCCGTTCCACTTGTGTTCCCCACTTTCCATCGAATTTGAGGCATTGCATGTTAAGTAGTGGAACTCTACACTGAGCTTTGCCTTTTTATCTTTCAGATAACTTATTATATATAATTTTAAATTCGTAAAACAAATAAAAAATAGGCCTATCGTGGTGCAGTGGCACAAACGTGCGTCTGTAAACGCGACAGATCGTAGGTACGATCTCCTATATCGCATGAAATATTGAATGTTTTAAAATTAAATATTTAATATTTTCATTACTTCTGATCTGGTAACAAAGTTAAGTGCGGTGTTGAATACCGCCACTCCACACGCAATGCCTCAAATTCGATGATAGAAAACGGAGTGTCTTAACACTAGGCTCTTAAGTTTGCTGCCTACTTTAAAAAAAAAAAAATCCTTTATTCAAAATGATCACTTACACTTGGGCACGATAAGTTTGGTAACCTGAACCCGTATGCCACGTCTCGGATGTCTGTATGTAGCGGCGGTTACCACGTTGATCGGTCTAGTGTCGTGCGTGTCAGCTGTGGGATCGACGACACACACACATGCTGTTATCACTGTGGTCCGTGATAAGAGAGTGCCGACGCAAACACCGCGGTAACGCGACAGGAAGTAAACCTATAGAAGAGATTGTAAACAAATTAAGTTCAGTAGGCAGAGAGAACGTAGGGTTAAATACTATGTTCCCATTAATTCACTCCCGTTCCCAATTTTTCACTGAATTGGTGATATTGCGTGTTGAGCGTCAGTAGAGCAAAGGAGAGGAAATAAAAAAAACTGAGTTTTAAAATTATTATAATGGTCAGTTTAAATGTTGTTGACAACACTTGACCGATTCAATTGCAGGTATCACCGTGGTAATAATATAATGTGGTCATTTGCCTTTAATATGGTGTTTGTATTATCTTCGCTTTACGCTATCCCGCACGTAGCAGGGCAAGGAGCGGGAACTTGGGAACCTACTGTTAAGACACTCCCTCCTCTCATTTCCCCTCCTTCTTCCACTCATTTTTCTTTTCGTTTTCTTGAGTGGCATCGAACCCGCAATCTTTAGCTATACAATCCTAACATCTTTACTCTCCTTTATAGTCCCAAGTTATTGCGCCTCGAGAGGCTTGATATATATATGTCTTTCTTTTTTGTTAGGTATGAAATACCCATTTGTCAGTAATTTAAACACTAAAGTAGGTTAGTATCTAAGTAAATAATAGGGTAGTTAGAGCGGGCGAAGCCGCGATTGTGTTGCTTATATACTGTTACTAAATTATCTGACAGCAAAGCTCTGACGAAGTTACCGGGGTAGACAGTTGAAATTTGGCATATTTGTATATTTGCCATTCCGTTTTACGTTTTGTTTCGGGTATTTGTCCGAGAATAATCCACATATGAGAATGTTATACTTTTTCTCTAAGTAAGTAATATGAATATATTACTTACTTAGACTTTCTAATCTAATCTAATCTTTTCATTTGAACTAAATTGCGCTTCTACTGTAGCTCGACGATCGACCAGACGTGTTTTATATATATATATATATATATATATATATATATATATATATATATATATATATATATGTTGTCGTATTAGAAATAACTGATGACTGACATTTCAAATTAAATGAAAATATTTTATATTTAAAGACTTCGCCGTTCCGCATTCGCGGCTTCTCCCGCTATAACTATTATACAATTAATTTACTATACAAAAATTCTAATTTGCTGAATATATAGTCAATAAGACAACAATTTGAGAAACATTTAATGTTTATTTTCTAATTTTTTGACAAAAACTTCTACCCTTTTTAATACCTCTAAGAATATATGAACAAAGTTTCACGATAATCGGTTGAATGATTTTGGCGTGAAAATTAAACTATCAGACTAAGATTCACATTTACAATATTAGTATGCTGATAGTCACTTTTACAGCAAAAATGAAAGGGAATTAAGCCAGAATATAAAAAAATCTGATATATCGTCTACGTTTGGCAACAAAGCTGTGTGAAAAACTTTATTACTGTAAAATCATTTTAAAAAGCTATTGTGAACAAAATATTCCAAAATTGAAATTGTGAAAGTGGGTGATATTGGTTATTGAATTATAGGTAATCATTTTAGGAGTATCGTCACTATTATTTTACTTGATGCTCTTATAAGGTTTTCTTTAGTATTTTTTTATTATTTTCCCATTAATTCCCTTTTGTTCCCCACTTTGTGTGTAAGGCATAACGTGTCGATTCGTGGAACTAAACGCCGCGCCTTGCCTCATTGCCAGAGCAAACGAAAATTATGAAACATTATTACCTCGAATGGGGATCGAACCCACGAATTATATCGTTTACAGTCGGAAAGTAGTTCGTAACTTTAGTGAATTTAACCAAACAAACACTTCAGTCTTACTACAGAAATAGACAAAATTGGTACCTACATCCTTCACAAACAGATCAAAGCACATATAAAAAGAAAATGTAAAACAATTTAAAACATGTCCATTGCAAAAAGCCTGAATAAGCCTAGCCTTACCTTTGAAAGCTCAAGAGAGAGCTGAAAGCCCTACTTTACAGGTAAATGCCTTATGTAACAGACGTTGGTTCAAATGCCTAATGATATACATATATATGAATACATATATGTATGTGTGTTACATGCGTGTTGTTGTACGAGGATATTTATGAGAATGTGGATTTATTTTAGTTTTTGTCTATGGAAAGCGATCTTAATCTTTAAATTGTAAATGAGACTAATAACTTTAAATTCCTTGTTCTGGTAACAATAAACAATTCGCGATTACTACACATTTTAAACGAAACAAAATTTTACTGGATTAATCGCGAATATTGAAAATGGTAGACGACCATACAACGCCAAATCATTAAGAATTTTTTTAATGATACTAATACAATACTAAAAGACCATAACAATAAGCACTGTTACAAAACGATGTTAAAAGTAGGGCTGTTCCCTACTCATAATGTTATGACAATCTGTCCCTGTTGTTTGGTTGAAATATTATTAGGGAACCTAGGTAGCTACCCTCATAATATTTCAGGTATAGCATGAAGCTATAGAGTATCTATAAAATCACCACCACCATCTTGGCAAACAGCTTATAGTTATGTTATAAACTGTTAACTGTTTTTTATAACAAATAGCTAAGACACCACGAAGAAAAAAATATTTTTACACATTCAGGAGCAAAAGTGCCACAGACATGCTGACATACAGACAGGCTCAAACACCTCTTTTTGCATCCAGGTTTAAAAATAAAAAAAAATGCTTAAACACTTGCTCTCCATTTTGCTCTATGTCAATTTTAAGTAACATTACATAAAACTATATTTTCCTTTTCACTTTTTAACCATCCACGCAAAAAGGAGGAGGGTTCTTATAAGACTGATGTGTCTGTTTGTCTATGGCACTGTAGCTACTGAAAGACAGATTTTAGTGCGGTTTTTTCAATAGAAAGCTTTATTCAACCCGGTAGTTGTCTATTTTGTATAGAATTTGGCTATGTATTTTATTATCGTATTTTTTTTATTTTTATGTTGTTTGCTTATTTATTGTATATTAATAGTTTTGTCTCATTCACTTTTATTAAGAGCAAGATAATTTTCCGAGTAAGATGGAGCCCAAAACTGTGTGCTATTATTTGAATTGTCGTCATTGTCTGTGGTAATTTCCCAAAGCACTAGCACAACTGTAAATTTCATGCAAGTTATTTACGTAATTTGTAGCCTGAGCATTTTTATTGAAAGCCACATTTTCTTCTTCCTATGATACTTGTAAAATAATATTTAAAACAAATCTGAAAGGTTTCTAAAGACAGGAAACTAATATGAAAAGTTATCACAACTTTATCCTGCAGAACTACCGGATGCTTTTACTCTGAGAGGAAAATTTTTGTTTGTGAGATTTCTTAGTGGAAAAGTTAAATAAAATATGAATATATAATATAGGATTAACTAGAAGATATTATCAGCGTATTGGTAATTTATAAAGCTTCACGGCGGGGGGAACTCGGGAACCTAGTGTAAGGTACTGTGTTTACATTAAAACACTTCTGTTTCCTTGTGTCCGTAGAATTTTGGAGACATGTTGATCTGGCGGAGCTTAACGCTGTGTTTTTGCCACGTTACCAAAACGAGGAATTAGAATTTTAATAGAAATAGTAATTTATTTCCTCGAAGAGGCAATCGAATCTACACTCTGTTGCGTTTACAGTCGCACGCTTGTGCCCCCGCGCCACCACCAGCCTGAGTTTTTATTAAGCTTTGCGGAAAGCGATAAAAGATGTTTTGAAACCTCTACCTAGCTTATTATTTTATGGCTTTGTAATCAATTATATAATCTGTCATTATTAATTCTAAATGGCTGCCTCTATGAGACAATTCTCACATTTTCATACAATAGCTAAAAAATAATATCAAAATCAAGCCTAAGAACTATTCCGTCAATAAACTAAATCTTAAATTATAAAAGCGGTTTTTTGTTTGGTTCAACTTACTATACTCACAAATTCTTCTTTCGAATAGAAAAAATCTTCTAGTGTAAAATAGCATACGTGTCGAGAAGCATTTACATATCTTATATAAGTAAGCTTTCGTATCTTGATGTTATCATCGACATGATTATACCACGGAATCATAACCGTAAGTATAAAGCTTTTAAATAGTATAAGCTTGTAGTAAATCTAAATTTAAAAAAATCCCCGGTCACAAAAAATATCACTACCACATGTTGGCAAAGAGCTTGTAACTTTTAATTTGCTAATCTGATTTTCATAAAACGTGCTAAGATCAGATAAAACTTGTAATCCTTTTTTACGGGTTAAAAGTATGAAAGTGTGTACTACTATATAAACAACCAGCTGTTGGTGAGACGTAAGGCAAAAGCAAGTCTACTTTATATCTTTAAAGTAACTGTCTTGAATAAGCTATTTCAATTCAATCTGCGAGAGCAAAACTAACTTGGAAAACGGAATAACATTTTATGTATGAATAACGTGACCAAATTTTCCCATTTGAACGGGACTGTCCCGTTGACCTCAAAACAACACTAGGAAATAATAAAGACGACATGATATGAAAATTTTGGTCAATTGAAAAAAAATAAAAAGTTCAATGGATGTTTTTACTTTGTCCTGAAAAAAATTAAACAATTTTTCACGATAAAGCAAAAAAAGCGAAACTTTTGCTAAGGATATTTAAAAAAACAAAACGAAAGCAGCCAAAATGTTTTGCTAGCAGCAGAATGTCCAGTTTGGAACGGGTTTAGCCGGTTTCATGAAAAAGCAATAAAAGCTAAAA
This sequence comes from Eueides tales michaeli, assembly GCA_018249855.1. NCBI lineage: Eukaryota > Metazoa > Arthropoda > Insecta > Lepidoptera > Nymphalidae > Eueides > Eueides tales. The sequence continues at coordinate 12,777 of DWMZ01000254.1, read as the reverse complement.
AATATGGTCAATTAAAAAACAGCTTGCGAAAGTTAAACTTTTGCTAAGCATATTTAAAAAAAAAGCGAAAACGTAAATATTTTATAATGTCCTATTTTAAACCGAAAAAATGGTCACGTTATGTTTAAAGAATAAACTACTTTCAACGGTAGCTGTACTTTGAAACATTTAGTAAAAATGGGAGGCTAAAATTCTGAATTTTAGACTCTGGTAATATTATTCGTTGTTTAGCTTTGGCGAAAATTAAATTCCAAGGGTTCCTGTCCTCTAATATGATGAGAAGACAAAGCGCGGAGTTAACTTCCGCCATCTAACATGTAATGTTCCGGAATTTGGTTTACTTAACATTAGGTTCCCTACACAACTGTCATTGTATTATATATATGTATTGACGGTATTTCCATAATAATTGCTGACAACACCTGTCTTTTAGTTTATCTTGATTGTAGCTTAGAAGGTCAAACCATTGGTACACCCATCTTACAACCGACCAGACTTAACGTTGCTTAACCCAATTACTTGTAAACTCCATATCTTTTTGTGTTCCTTATTGAGGCCAACTTGTCTAAGCAATTGAATGAAAAAACCTCGATCGTGGGTTCAATTCCCACATGGCGGATTTATTTAATTTGTGCTAGCTAGTTAAAATAATGCAAAATTAAAAATTACTTTTTTTTGCGAGCATTAAAAAAAGGAAGTTATAAGTTTTCTAAGGCAATTGCATATTAATATATAATTTCTAAGGCAATTGGTAATAAACGCTTTGAGTTGAGTTCCGGAACTCAACACGCAATGCCTCAAAATCGGCGGAAAGTGGGGAATGGAAGTAGAACGGAGTGTCTTAACACTAGGTTCCTAAGTTCCCACTGCCTACCCCGCTATGTGCGGGATACAGCGTGAAGCGGGGTATAAAATTTCTACAAGACCAGGGGACATCGGTCGTTAATCCTATTAATATTATAAATGTGAACATTTGTGAGGATGGATGTTCTTTCCACACAAAAACTACTTTAGTATAAATTAAGATAACACTTTTCAGTAATATAGCTTATACGACAGAATAACGCAGGTTATAATTAATTTAAAGTTTTTGTATAGTCTATTTAAAGATTTTGTATAATTTACTTAAAGATGTTGTATAATCTAACTAAAGATTTTGTATGATTTATTTAAAGATTTTGTATAATTTATTTAAAGATTTTGTATAATCTAACTAAAGATTTTGTATGATTTATTTAAAGATTTTGTATAATTTATTTTAAGATCTTGTATAATTTATTTAAAGATTTTGCATAATTAATAATATATTAATAATTTATTTAATGAGTTTAGCGTGGCGAAGCCGCGTGTGGGTTAATGAACCATATATAAACATATATAAACATGATCTATATATAAACTTACTAAGAACGGTACGGAGCCGTAGTGAGGCTTAAACGGCTCCCGAGCGCCGCAAGAAGCCACTAATACACCTGCAATTATTTAACTACATTATTGATTTCATATTGATCTCTGAGGTCAGTTGTGGCGCAGGCGTACAGACGTGCTACTGTGACAGGTCGTGGGCTCGATTCCCATTCGACAGAATTTTAAATAAATTTATATAAATTAAATATTTATTTTTATCATTTTTTTCGCTACGGTACAGAGTAAAAGTAGAGCATAGAGTTCCATAGTTCAATAAAGAAATGCCTTAATTCGGAAAATGGGGAACGTAGGTGTTTTAATGGGAAGGAATGTCTATATGGAACCTGAAACCTGGAACCTTAACAGTAAGGTTTCAGGTTATAGGTTCCATGTGCCTACCTTGTTATGTGCTTAAGGAGGTTGGCTTTTCTCCTTTTTCTTCACGCCGCACACTAAAGGGTAGGCAGAGGGAAGTTAGCCTACAGTAACCTACTGTTAAGACACTCTGTTCCTTCCCCGATTTCCTCCCAATATGATGTATTGCCTGTTTAGTTGCGGAACTCAACGCCGCGCCTTTGTCTTGTTACCAGAGCGAAGAAATGAAAACAATAAATATTTAATTTTAAAATTAAAGGATTGTATATGCGTTGATTGTGGATTCGATTCCTTCTCGAGGAAATGTAATATTATCATTTCCTCTCACATACACAGAATTAAAACGACGAAACAGTTAAAAAATAATAGAAAATATAAATAGCAGTGAAATAGATTTTTATTTCACGCTGTATCCGCACAAGGCAGGGTAGGCAGAGGGAAATCGGGAACCTAGTGTTAAGACACTCCGTTCCACTTCCGTTCCCTACTTTCCGCCGAATTTGAGGCTTTGCGTGTTGAGTGGAGGAACTCAACGCCGCGCTTTGCCTTATAACCTTATATTAATAGAAAATAATAGTAAGAATATATAATATAATAAACCTAACAAAAAGTAAACATAAAGTGGCAAAGTATTTTTTTCTTTTACGCTTCTAAATTACGGAACACTAATAAGCATGTCTATTCCTGGATGGGGAAATTAAAAAAATATTCACAGTACATTATATTCCATAAATACGGTTGTAAGCTTCTTTTTCTTTTTCACGCTGTATCACGCACATAACAAGGTAGGTGAAGGGAACGTGGGAACCTTGAGGGACTTTCTGTCGAATTCTTGTCGTTACCAGAATTAAAATATTAAATATTTCAGTCCCCCGAATGGGAATCGATCCCCTGAACCGTCTCGTTTAAAGTTGCACACTTAAGATTAAATACAAAATAAGTTTTTCTCTAAAAAATATATATTAATTAAGAACAATGTATGTATCACTTAAAATGCACCCTGCATTTTAAGTGAACCTATGACACCATGCACCGTACATTTTTTTTAGACCATACTTAATTTAGATAAAAAATAAACTTTTTTTACTTTTTAGTATTTTTTTTACTAAAACGTGTTTCTGAAATATTATTAATTTCTTATTTTTTTTATATGTACTCAATTATATATATATATATATATATATATATATATATATATATATATATATATATATATATATATATATATATATATATATAATATAATATATTAGAAGCGTGTTAAAAAAAAGAAATTCGTACCGAAAACAAAAAAGTTAATCCACCTAACCATAACGGCTGCACTGAATGAAGTAAACATATAAAGCATATATTAATTAGAATTTTCCGCTCCGTTCGGCCTTGTCAAAAACATTCGCACCTACAAGTACATGACTGGCGATCAGCCCGCGACTTCGCCCGCTTGAATCAGACTATTTTAATAATTATTTGGCGTTGAGTTCCGGCACTCAACACGCAGTTCCTCAAATCGACGGAAAGTGAGGAATGGCACGGAGTGTCTTAACACTAGGTTCCCAAGTTCCCACTGCTTAACTTCACGTGCGGGATACAGTGCGATGCTATGGATAAGGAAGTATATATAATATTTATTTAGGAAAAGTGAAAAAAATACATCGGGATTTGAACCTGCGACTCTTGAAATCCGTCCAAGTCCACTATTTTGTTTACTATCGTCAATTACTTTCGTGTTCTAATAACATTATCACTTTTAAGACAATATCTATACATTAAAAACAAACATTTTAGCTATTTGATAAAAAAAAATTGTCGAATTTAATAAAACAAATTCTAGATGTTGAGGGAAAGCTGCTAAAATATTACATTTCAAATCTGCTAAGCGCTTTCAGACAAAAAGATAAAAACTAAAAAAATACTATTTTTTGTTTTTTTAGCTTCACGCTGTATCCCGCGCAAGGCAGGATAGGCAGAGGGAACCCGGGAAACTAGTGTTAAGACACTCCGTTCCACTTCCGTTCCCCACTTTCCACCGAATTTGGGGCATTGCGTGTTGAGCGGCGGAACTCAACGCCGCGCTTTGCCTTATTACCAGAGCGAAGAAATGAAACATTAAATATTTAAATTGAAAATATTAAATATTTCATTTCCTCGACTAGGGATTGAACCCAGAACCTATCGGTTACAGCCACACGCTTGTGCCGCTGCGCCACGACAGGCCTCAATTACTATTTTTGGCCATATTATATTACTATAAACATCCCCTTCAAAATTTTTATTTAATATATCTTCCACGTACAGACAGTGATCAGTTACAGAATTATTATAAGTATAGATTGTTGCGACATTCGTAGTATTCATATTGGTTTTAGTGTGAAACATTTTTCATAAATGTACGTAACAGTAAAGTTGATGGAGATATTGTGGTTTTATTTTCGACCAAACGCTGTTTCAGTTTTAAACTGAAAATTAGTTTTTAGTATTTTTTTTTTATTTTTTGGTGTATACATAGAGTTAAAGAGCGTGCGCTTTTGACAATTTTATATCTACCCTCTATAGCTGTACTAATATTATAAAGCCGATATTTCGATACAAAAGAATGATATTGCGTTTGTTTAAAATAATCTCAGAAATGGCATTTTAGTAGTTTAGGAAATGCACCTAGCATTTAGTGTTTATTATATTTAATTAGAATTTCAATTAAGCAAGTAACATTAATTAGGGCCTGTTGTGGCACAGGGGCACATGCGTGTGGCGATCCCCAAATAAAAACTGAATTTTGAATGTTTCAAATTAAATATTTATTGTTCACAGTTTTTTTCGTTCTGGTAACAAGGGGGTGTGCCACTCAGCACGCAATGCCTCAGATTCGATGGAAAGTAGGGAACGGAACGGAGTATCTTAACACAAGGTTCCCAAGTTCCCTACCCTGCCATGGGTAGGGAACTTGGATTCAAAATCCATATTCTGTTAGAGCCACAGTGTTTTTTTCTTGAGCATACAGTAATTTGGGACATTGTAATTGCGTGGTGGAGTTTAACGCTGCACGTTATATGCCAGAGCGCCATGACAGTAATTAATTTCTCCTAGACAAACTATGTAATCAAGTAGATTACAGTTTATTGTGAAAATTTACTTAATTGTGTATAATTATTATTATTTACTAATTTATTTTAGTAAACAAAATGTAAGCCGAGACTTCGCCTTTGAAACTGTTTGTTGTAGGAAATTCCGGTCTAAACGACAACTCAGTTATATTTGGTTACGCCCGAGCCGTGCTTTAGTACCAGGTTATACGATATAGATACGAGGTAACAGTGCAGAGCCGTTCTATATAATTAATGGACAAAATTTAATTATGTATACATACATATAACATTCGTATATTTTCGTATGTTACTAAAAATATATGTATTTTGTTGTAGATCTATAGAGGAGTGTCTTAACACTATGTAACCAAGTTCCATTTACTTTTCGTGCCATCGCACAATATCACATGACGGAAAGTGGAGAAAGGAGAGTCTTAACTCTATAATCTAAATGTTAAGCTTTGCAATGTGAGAAATATCTAAATTGGTGTGCGTAATAAAACAATATATGTAAGCTCGGTAGCGTTACGAGACAAGTCCAAGGTTTCAAGTAGAAAAAGTAGCTATACAATAGCTAATATAGGCTATTATAAAAAATATTAGGCTGGCAGCCAAGTCGTTATTACTTAGTTTAGTGACACAGATGTAAACTACAAGGTTTCGTATGTACAGAGGAATAGTGTAGAATCACTTAACCCTTTTCCAGGGAGAGTAGATGTTACCTATCAATGTGTAACAAAAAAGGAAACTTTTAGAAGAAATTTATTTATTGTTTTTATTTTTTATACTTTTTATTTTATTTACTTAAAAAGCCTTTCTCCTCTAGAGATAGAGATCAATGATGATCTAGCGAGTCTATATCTTTCATGATTCTGAGTTATATCAATAATTCGTATTTGTATTTAAGCATGACAAGTTAAATAGTAAATCTTTAATATTAAACTTGGCTTCCATTTTCACATTTATGTAAAATACACTAATGTATACATGTGCTTTACCTCGAGACTATAAGAGGATTTCCCAGGAATTGTACATACATTTTTAATATCCTGAGCTCCGAAATTTCTATTTTAGAACGAATTTCTTAGTTGAAAGCTTTCAAAGTGAAGTAAAGTAAGAGACATGTTAAGATTTTAAGCTTTTATAACATATAGTGTATGCTACCTAATTTATCAAATTAAATTTGCTTGAGGCTGATTGTGAACGTGTCAGGTTGTGAGTTCAATCTCCACTCGAGCAAAATAAAATATTTAATATTTTATTTCCTCGAATGGAGATTACCGCAAGACGCGGCGTTGAGTACCGCCACTTTATGGACAGGTTACGAGGTTACCAAGTACATTCTGTCAGATAGCTAGTGATACATAAACATACTATATAAACTATTGCAACTTCACGCTGTATCCGGGTAGGCAGACGGAACTTGGGGACTTAGTGTTAAGACACTCCGTTCTATTCCCCAGGCATTGTCTATTGAGTAGCGGAAGTGAACGCCGCGCTTTGTCTTGTTACAAGAGCGAAGAAATGAAATATTAAAAATGTAATTCAAAAATAATAAACATTTCATTTCTTCTTGTGGGGATTGAACCCACAACCTGTCGCGTATGCAGTCACACGCTTGTGTGCCACTACAGCATGAACATCTCAGAATATTACTTTAAATATGTAGAAAATGTAGATTTCGAAAAACGTGGCGATACAGTAGAAGAGAGTAGGCACAAAACAACCTGGAAAAGTTACGGTGTTCGTCCTCCATAGAAATTCTTTTTTAATATTTCAAAATGCAGCCGTCATATAGTTGGACATTTAATAAATACTCATATTTCACAGCATTACAGAAAGTAAGTAACAGTTCCTTTGAGCGAAACTTTCATAGACGACACAATTGCGTCGCAAGTTCCTTTCTTACTGTTAGAATGGCGTCAAACAGTAATGATTTCGCTTGAAAACGTTAGTTTTTATTATTTCTTGAATTTTTCATTTAAGAATATCTATTTGAATTTAATTAATTTTGCTTATTGATATAGATTTTCGTACTTTATGCATATAATTCACATTTTGGATTATTTTCTCTAAAAGATAAACTTTATGATAGCATAAAGCTCACTGTGTTTATTACAATAATTTCATTTGCTTCTCTCTTTGACTGCACGAGAAGGGCTGTATTCAGGTTTTTCTGACCCAATTAGTTAATTCGATGTGACTAGACTTTGCAATGTATCCATTAGGACGGCAGTCGCAGAACACCAGCTACTCGTCATATCCGACAATATAAGACAGTGGATTGGTATGGGATGCGTACAATTTATGCCTCTCTTTCGTTGCGTCAACGACGCAGAATTTTCTTTCCATGTCCTAGGCGTTTTGGTGCATACGTTCAAAGAGAAAATTGATTAGTTTTCAGGGGATTCCTTGGGCGCTCTCATTTCCGCGAACTCTACTATAGATAACCGAAAAATGATATCGACAGTCGCTTATCAGTTCTGGATGTTGGTATTTTTTTTTTCAGAAATCTACATGACCAGCGAGCATCTTTGCTTTAGTAAATAATAAATGTGCATTGATAAGGTTTATCAGTTAGTCTAAACATGGCTAACCAAGGCTTAATCGAATGTGGTATGGGGCGTTGCGAGACTTTAACCATATGGGCTTTCCGAGAATTGATGGTGATAGATCGCTTTCTTTCACACTGGATGTACCATATAGGTTACTGTCAATGGTTTCTGTTCTAATAAAATTCCCATGAACGTCGGCAACCCTCGAAACTATAGGCTATTTCCTACACCTTTTCTTCTATATCACTAAAATTACTGCTGATTCTTCTCAGATCTGACTTGAAAAGAACCGGCGCACGAAACGTGACCGAACATATTTTTTTTCATATTTTCAACCTAATCGACAGGGCATGGGACAAAAATAGACTAAATTACGTCGTGCTAAAATACCTATTATTCCTCTTTAAGGGCATGGAGAGAATATATAGATTATTGTTCTGATCTCTGATCTCAGTTTGAACTATTTGATCGTATAATTTGAATTAGGCACAAAAGTCGGTCTATAAGTGGTTGTGAATTTTATACAACGTGACATATGACAAATAAATTATATATATACTCGCTCAGAAACTTGGCAACCTAGTGTTAAGACTCTCCGTTCCGTTCTCCACTTTCCGCCGAATTTGAAGTATTGCCTATTGAATGAAGGAACTCATTACCGCGCTTTGCCTTATTACCGGAGCGAAGAAATGAAAAAAAATAAATATTTAAATTGATCACATTTGATTTCCTCGAGTCAAAGTCAAAGTCAAGTCAAACCCACAACCTGACCCATTTAAAACCATATACACACAATTTTTATGTAATATAACACACAATTTTTATATAATATAATTGATCCATTTATATAATACTAATAAGTTCTAGGAATACGGATTAATCTATTAATGAATGGAAACTAATTGTGTTCATTAGTGATTATATTATCATCGCATTTAATTATGAAAAAAATGTACATTATTGATTGTTTATATTATATTAATAAATAAATAATAATTAGATTATGAGACCGTCACGGCGCAGTGGGACAGTGTGACTGTAAGCTGATAAGGTTGTGAGTTTAATTCCCAGTTTAATAAACTATTTTCACCATATATGGTAACAAAGGCAAATTCTAGTAACAAAGCCTCGTAACTACGACCGTGGGTATATTAAAATTAATGTACAGTAAATATTACCTTATAACGTATTTTGTTAATCCAAACCAGTAATAATATATGTACTTTTAATATTAGCGTTTAATAAATAATGAAGATTGAAATTAATTTACTTTGAATGGCGGAAATCAACGCCGCGTTTTGTCTTGTTGCCAGAAGTAAAGAAATGAAAATATTATACAATACATCGAGTGGGAATCGATCCCACGACCGCCGCCGTTTAGACTACGCCACTGCGCTTCGACGGACTCTATAATGTAACATTTTATAGTTTAATATATATAAACTTGCACTTGCTTTATTTTTTTTTTTCATAATATAATACAGAAAGCATTCCGTTCACCACTTTCCACCGAGCCATTGCGTGTTGAAATGCGAAACTAAACGCCGCACTCTGCCTCGTTACCAGATCGAAGTAACGAAAATTTATCAAACATTATTTCATTTCGAGTCGAGTGGGTATCGAAACTACGACCCCGTACCACAACATTGCTCAAAATAATTTATCATTTTAGTATATATTATATACATAATTTAATGACACAATTATATTTCTAACCACAAAAATAGACCGAAATTCTCTATACACCCAAAATCCCCGAAGTAAATCCGCCTATCTAAGATATAATATATCTTCAGAGCTTCGGAGGGGTAAGGACGAGACAGATCAATATACGTACGGAGTCCTGTTGTAGAAACGATGGAGCTGTAGCGTCATTCACTGTGGCGAGCTGGTGTGGTGCGCACGTCTCCTAAACCAAAATAATGGAAGTAAGTGATAATTTACGATATTTTTTTTTATTGTTATTAACTATTTAATAATATATTAGTCGTTTTTGTTGTTTTTGTTGTCAAAGAAATAGCTTGAAAGCGATTTTTTTGTTGTTGTTAATAATGCGTTGAAATAGTTTTGTCCCGCCATAAGTTGGTGTTTTTTTTTTTTTTTTTATAAGTGGTTCAAACACATGTACGTATTTTGGTTTTTGTTGTTTTTTTTTAAGAAAGTTTCGGCCATCTGGTTTGGTTTTATGCTTTTTTTTATAGAATAAAAAAAAAACATTTTACATAGTTTAAATGTATTACGTAGAAATGTGTTTTCGTTGGTTTATTTTTTTCTATTTCTATTTATTTCTTTGTATTTAGAAATTAGGAATTAGGTCAGGGCTGCTGTTATCAGATAAGTCGCGTGACTTAAGCGCCCTTTGCGCGAAATGCCATACTTAGGGACAATGAGCTCAAGCATTTGTATGGACGAAAATATTTCTTTTACATTTTTTTCATTTCAGTTTTTATTTATTTGAGAACTGGTTACAGATTCGATTGCTAAGAAAAAATATATATTTGATATTTTAATTTTTTCGCTTAGCGTTGAAAATTTATTTCAGTGTTGTAATGGGAACGAAATGTCTTAAAATTAGGTTCCGAAGTTCCCTCTACCTACCGATATATATATATATATATATATATATATATATATATATATATATATATATATATATATATATTTTATATATATATAAAAAATATATGTATTTTTTTTTTCTTTATCTTTTTTTTTATTTATTTTTTTTTTTATCAATCCAACTACTAATAAAAGATAAACTTTAACTTTAAACAAGGAAAATATTAAATAGATATTTCTATTTTTAGTTTGTTTGTTGTTTATTCTTTTTTACATGGAGAAGACATAATTAATTAAAAAAAAGTAATTATTAAGGCAGGTCTTATTTTTTGTAAACTCAACGCCGTTGAGAATAACCGATATAAACATTTTATCAAACAGTTTAATGTTATATCATTGTATTTCGTAATTATAATGTTCATGAGTGAATGCACTGGCAGACTTATATATATATATATATATATATATATATATATATATATATATATATATATATATATATATATATATATATATATATACACACAAATACGTCTGTCTATCCGTTATCTTTTGACTCTCATTGACCCCAGTTTATTTTAGTAATGGAATCGAGATACTCTTATATTATAGCTTAACGCAGTCGTTATTCAACGAAAAATACATTTATTTTTTAAAAGTTTTTAATTATAATAACTAATTTTGTATGTGAAGGCACTAGCGAGCCACTGTACACACGACAGTCAGTGGGTTCGATCCCCACCGCAGCAAATAAAATATTTAATATTATTATTTCATCGCTCTAGTAACAAAACAAAGAACGGCGTTGAGTTGCGCCACTCAACGTGTAATATCTCAAATTCGGCGGTTGAAGTGGAAAGAAATGGGGCAGGGAACAGAGTGTCTTACAACTAGGTAGTCCCAAGTTTTCCCTGCCTATCTAGCCATGAAATACAGAAATGGAAAATTAAAATAAATAATTTGTTACTTTAATTAATTATCATCAATTTGAATTGCGTTACTTAACGTTACAAAAAAAAACTAAAAAAAAAACGTAAATTCAGCGACCCCCACATTTGCCATTAATAAAAAATAAAAAAAATATTATTAAATTAATTCCTTCTTTCGTGTGAAAATGGTATCTACAAACATTCTACGTTTACGCGATTGATTCAGAAGAATTCTTATAATTCAATAAAAAGTCGGTCTTAGGGACGTCTCAACGTAAACATTGGTTATATATAAAAACTATAGACAGAAATTGCACATATTAAATTAAAAAAAAAACATATACTGAAGTCAAATTTGTTTTTATTAAGAATTATAAACTTATAATCAACATATATATCTGGGCTTAAACGGTGTAAAAGTAAAAAAAAAAAACTACATAGGAACCCAGTATTAAGTGATTCCGTTACCATTAAGATACTAAAAGATACTTTTGTATACCGTTTGCCCACAAATTCTAGAGGCATTGCGTTTTGAGTGGTGAAACTCGACGCCGCGCTCTCTCACGCTACCAGGGCGACGGAATAGAATTTTGTTTTTTTTTAGCTTCACGCAGTATCCCGCAAGAGGCAGGGTAGGCAGAGGGAACCCGGGAACCTAGTGTTAAGACACTCCGTTCCACTTCCGTTCCCCACTTACCGCCGAATTTGAGGCATAGCGTGTTGAGAGGCGGAACTCAACGCCGCGCTTTGCCTTATTACCAGAGCGAAGAAATGAAACATTAAATATTTAAATTGAAAATATTAAATATTTTATTTCGTCGACTAGGTATCGAACCCAGAACCTGTCGGTTACAGTCACACGCTTGCGCCGCTGCGCCACGACAGGCCTCAAATAGAAAAAATAATTATTTAATTTTCCGCAGTGGGGATTGAATCCACAACCGCCATGTTTACAGTAAAACTCTTGTGCCCCTATACCCCGTTAAAAATAATTAAAAAATCTTTAACTGTATCCAGCAGTTGGTTGGGAAGGTAGGGGGAACTTGGGAACCCTGAATAATTAAAAAAATTCAATAATTTAAATAAAAATCTTATTTCAAAAATAGTATAAAAAACTGTATTGCAATTTAAAGGTTGACTTAAATTCTTGCGTGATTTACAATGCGTTTCAATAACTTCATGAACAAAAAGCACCGTTATATTTAACGTAATATGCGGAACATATTATGTCGAATGAATATTGATATGTTTGATGTATTTCCTTTTAGGAACTAACGAATGAATTTTTAACATTGTATCGTATAACAGTTACTTATATATTAATAACTTAGTTATATAACATCATCCTTTCAAAAACTGACTGTAAACGTGACAGGTTGTGGGCTCAATTTCTATTTGACGTTTTAATATTTTAATTTTTTCGCTGTGGTAGGCAAAGCGCGGCGTTGAGCTCCGCCACTTAAATACATGGCAAGAAACATAAAATGACCTAGTTGACCACTACAAGGACGGTCCGTACATTATTTAAATTCTCCATTTTTTTTGGCTGAAATGTGTTTTTTTTACGCTTTAAATATGTTTTATAACTGGACATAATTAAATATTGAATTCTTAAAACTCCAGAAATTTGAATTACCTTTTTCTACATATCTGATTCGTACTCGAAGAAATGAAATATATAATATTTTCTAATTAAATATTTAACTTTTTTATTACTTAGATCTGGTAAGAAAGCAAAGCGCGTATATACATAAATATATATATATATATATATATATATATATATATATATATATATATATATATATATATATATATATATATATATATATATATATATATATATATATATATATATATATATATATA